>JAUUDW010485753.1:0-12382 GCA_032361385.1 Panulirus guttatus | reverse complement strand
ATGAGGAAATAACTACACGTGAATTTTACGTAAGAAGCTTACTATTTGCACTGTTGTGAATAGTGTTTGTTATTATTAGTAGTTAACCCTGCTCATTATTTAGGGGTGATGACTTTGTTTTAGAGAAGATATATTTCTTCTGCGTTAAAAAAAAAAAAGAATTAGTACTTCATAAAGTTTTATATTCATTGTGTGGTTGTCCTGGTGGGAAGTCAGTTTTAGGTGAAAGGGTGATTAAATAGCTATAGGGTTTTGCTGCTGTGATTTATTTTCCCTGATAACGGGTTGCAGTAAGACAGATATGGTTGAGAAAGACGCGGAAGGATGACTGTTAAAATATTAAGCTATGGCGGGTCGGGGAAACATGAACGTCCCACTAAGTGGGTTAATAATATCATTTTGATTGTGAAGTCTTGTGCACGAATGGATTACAGTCAGTGAGCTTTCTTCTATCACAGACGAGACATTGCAGTATCATTTTACGGAAGGCAACAGATCATTTTGACATCAAAATTAATGCCTGACATTTCTGCATCACTTTATGGAAGGAAATGAATCCTATTGACACCAGAATTAGTGAAACGTAAATCCCGTGGAGAAATAAAGGCTGATGTCTCGGACTTTATCTTCATGAAAGGAAATGAAAGTGTTGTCAAAAGTTCAATAACCTCTTAAAATCTACCCTAATAACATTAACGCTTTGCGGTATATGCTCGTGGGATTGTGCACTTAAATATCACTTTTTGAAGCCACCATAATCCAGCCCAAATGCAGCCATTATAGTTTTAACAATCTCTTGACTCGCCCTCCCTCTAAGTCTCATAATCCCCTTGGCATGCAGGTCCCTGGGTCCTCTGCTCCTCCAGAGCCCGCTGGATTACCAGATGGAAGCAGGACCCAGGATGCAGCCTTGGAACCCATCCAGAGTCAGTTATCGACAAACAAAGATCCATGTACTGTAAATCCTGTAGGGATGAAACATAATTTAAGAGATCTGAAAAAAGAAAGAATGGTGTGAACCTCAACTCCTCATAAATGAGTTAGATTTCTGAATTATTATCAATAGCCTTCTGCTTATAGTGTCTGATGTATTTAGATTCCAAATTATGAGTTTTCATCTATCGTCATAATAGAATGAAATGTCTGGTTATTGTATAAATGTATTTTTTACTGATAAAAGAACAATAGTTTCAGTTTTTTTATGTAAATGTAGTGATGAGAATCAGATTATTAAAAAAAGTTGCTCTGTAGTAATCATTTCTTTCTCTTTCTCTCTCTTACCACAGACGTGCAAATCATCTGTAATTGTTGACCGTGCCAGAGAAACGCAGGTGAGCTCTACAACTGAAACAATTTAATCTCGTAACCACTGCCTCCGAATCACATGCATGATCACTCACACCATGATTCATACCCTTGTCTCGCAACTGTGGTTTAATTTGCACTGAATGTATGGATTTTCCCTCGTGTGATTACCTCCATGCACACATCATTTACATACTCCACGAACCTTTAGTAGAATTGATCGAAAATATCACCAACAAGAAACAGTCAAACATAAGCAAGTTATTGTTATAAATAGTTTTGTTTACCTCTACACGCGTTGCATCCTAAATTGCAGCCTAAGAAATCCCTGGAAAAGTTTACGTGTATAAGTTGTGAAATATTGTTTTTTTTTTACTGTATTCTGGTTTATGGAATTAACCTGTTACAAGCATAGCACGCCAGGGAAGAAAATGACCTCCAAGCCTCCTTGACTCTAGATTCTTATCCTTCGCATTTGAAGTAGAAGAAAACCTTTAAAAAGAAACGGAGCGAGACTAACATCACGAAAGAGCTGCCCACGTCAAATCTTTTACCTTCCTCGACATTTTATTGTTTAATAGCCATAGGAGTACATCTCCGGGGGGCAGGTTAATCTCGGTATGAGTCGCTTACCATGCAGCGAAAATGTAAGTAACTTTTACTGCCTCAATTATACGCCCCGGGTCAGTAATTACATCACTAAGTGGTATGCTATTTTCAGTTTGTTTATTTAGTTATCTACGTACTTGCTGGTACACTGATTTGTTCTCTCTCTCTGTGTCCTTACACATTTGTGGTATAATACCATAGAGATGTCTTTATGGGGTATGGAAATTACTTTTCCACGGTAGAGTGGCACGAATTCTCTCTCTCTTTTTTTCTGCGAATATTATCCTGTTTCAGGTGTTGACACCCAGCGCCCACCTGAGGCCCTGAGTCCCAATATTGGACTTTCGTTTACAGGTGCTTCAAATACGACTGGACTCAGGCAAAAACGAGAAAAGCCAACGATGTAAAAGTCCTCAGTTCATCACAGTTCTGAAATTCCTCTGCCGGACCCACTACCATGTAATTGTTCTGTAACTTTGGATATTTCCAACTTGTTTTACCTTGCGAAGCTTTCATCCGTCACCCTGTCACAACGCAGTACGTCACCACTCCTCACTGCGTTCACAGTGGGCTGGTTGCAACGTAACGAGATGTAGTCAGACTAACACCAACCAAAATGAGAAGAAAGGGACGGAATCCACTTACAACAAGGCACAATAAGATTAAGATACGCAACAAATGTCTATAAAGTGCATCAAAATGCTCACCAGAATCCATAAAGTGCTTCTCTTATCGACTGACTATGAAGAAACTAACGAAGTCTGGCCTAACCACACCAAGCAAAACAAACCAAGACCTAAAGGAGCCAAACACACGATCAGAAAACAACACAAGAGCTTCACCCTGCGTTAGCGACTGACTGATGCACTCTCCTCTGATTGGGCGACAGCGGCTGAAGTAATGTAGTCGCTGCTCAGAGAGAGAAAAAAGGGAAGTAATAAAAAGGAAAGACGAAAGAAAAGAAGACTGTTGCGGATACCTGGCCATAGGACTCCCCTCCCGGCCTCCCTCGACAGCCTAGCCCTGATCATCATGAACTTGTTTATCATTCGTGTCCGACTGGGGGCCGTGGCTGTAATTAAACCAACGGGGTCCTAATTACAGCCATGGGACGGACGGCCCAAAGCATGCGGTGTCGCACAGATGTGCCCTGTATTTTTAGCTAAATGTCGGTAATTAGTGTGAGAGAAACAGCTTTTCCCCAGTAGCAATTACACCGCGCTGGTCTCTCTCTCTCTCTCTCGCTCTCTCTCTCTCTCCTCCTGATGAATGGCAGTTTGTTATAGTGTTTTTGTGGGAGTTTGGCGGCCATTGTGCTTCCTCGCTGGGGGAACTATTTGGCTGATGGGCCGGCTGTTCCGGGCCCAACTAGCAAATGGAACCAAAGAGTGATGAGAAAACGAGGCAACAAACGATGGGATGGCGTGACCTTGGAGATGCGGTAGACTGACCTGTGTCTTCCAGGAAGGAGGCTGGCCTGCGTCCCCCCAGCACGGGAGGCTGGACTGTGTCATCCAGCAGTGGAGGCTGACCTGCGTCATCCAGGAAAGAGGCTGGCCTGTCTCGTCCAGCAGGCTCGTTATACTATAGTTACACACAGGCAGCCCTGTGCCAGTAATGGCACCCTGAGCACACGCACCCGACCTGTGCAAGTAATGGCACACCCTAGAACGGTGCCTCTGCCAAGCTTAGTCTTGGCATATTGTTACACACACACACACACACACACACACACACACACACACACACCAATTCTGTTATTTCCAAGCTACCTTTTCAACCGAGTTGTTGCCCGAATTCAATAAACTCTATACCTGTCGTGCTTAGCATTTGACCACGCCGAATGGCGGCGTCAGTGGCTGAAGTCCCATCGAGACAGACCGTATCCTATGGGACCCCTCCGCACTCCTCAGAGCCGAGAGCCACATTCCAAACACCCTCAACCTCACCCCTACGGCGTGTTGGTGTGCAGCACTCTCCTGCCTTCTTACTGACGTCATCCCGGGAGTATAAACCAATTGTGTGGTCCCCACGACTGGCCCCGGAGCCACGTGTAATGGATTGTCAATAACCAGACTTTTCGGCCCAAAACCATAATCATCAGGGACCCAAGTACAGGTTTTACCCGCTGTTCGCCGAGTCAAGAGGTTGCCGATCTTGGGCACCTCGCTGGAAGCTGCTGGACGGTGGCGCCGCCGTCCAGCACTGTGGCGGCTCTCCATCACCACGTGCCTCCCTCCCTCCCTACCTGGAAACGTTTGTCCGTGTTCGTCTCTCTATACGTTTACATTTATTCCCCTGCCGTAAACGTTTGCTGATGTTCCTTCCTCCCGGTGTAAACATGAATGCGTATTCATCCCCACCTCCTCCAGGAATTCCACGGTGCTGCAGTAACTTCTCATTACTGAGAATTCTTCAGTTACCATCGAGTGTTCCTCAGATTGTGCTGGTGCCCAGGTGGCACGTTTATGTAACCCTCATCATCAGCCGGCAAGTTATTCGACGCAGCGCGTGAAGGAACAGTAATCTAAGTCATGTACTTGAGGCAATTTAAGGAAAATAAACCGTATCTCTACAACATCGTTAGTTAGTTGAGCTTAAGGCAGAGGATCCTGACGTCCTATATATCGTCCCGGCAAGGAGGCAGCCAGCATGGGAGTAACAGTACAACCAGAGGCGTTCCACTGGTGGAAGCACGTCACGTGCAAACATATACCAGTCGACCGCTATGGCAGCGCGCATAGTAACCTTCTCATCAAGGACGAGATGCGCTGGTTACGGTGTACGACCCGGGAATCTCAAAGGAAATCAGCGATAGCAATCTCTGGACCAGCTATAGACAACTCGCCACTGTTTACCTTCTAACTTTAGTGATGTCTCAATGAGCCAGGGATGTGCGTGGGTGCTTTAGAGTAGTGATGCAGCGTCTGCCTGGGTTCTTCTGTCAGAACTCGATTTTGCTTTGGATTATTACATAGGAATCACTAAAACCTTTTAGAGGTGAAGGTAAGACGTTCGGAAGATAGGGAAGGGTGTGTATATTCGAAGAGTGACATTCAAAAGGGAAACTAGTGCGAGAGCTCCAGCTTCTGTTGTGAAGCTAGGGACACTACACCAGTAGTTGAACAACGTATGACAGCTAGAGGTTCCTGCAGAGGTCCTCTGGCAGGGGGGCCTGCACACGACAGCTGTGATTGTGGGGACGAAATCCTATGACCTCACCTTCACACTCACTCAGCTGCTACCGAAACACTCTCCATTCTTCGTCAGTCCTCTCGTGGCCTAGTATTTGCATAAGCACTGATAATCAACCACCTTTCGAATTCCACTTTCATTTTCACCCAGATCAGTTTGAAGCTCACTTTCTTACACTGTTTCACACACTCCCACCGCTCCTGCTTCAGTAGTAGTGCTGTCCCTTCCTTAGCTTGGCATCCTACAATATAATGTTTATCATAACATCCTACGATGCAATGTTTATCGCAGCATTCTGTTGTGCAATGTTTATCATAACATCCTACAATACAGTATTGCATTACTGGAAAGTTTGGTGATAATCGCGCTCTAGGGGTTAACATGAACTACACACACTATTCATTCAATCACCAACAAAGTAAGTTACTGGGTGATTTAATGATATTCTCCGTCGAGGAAAAAAATAAAAGTAATACTTGATAAGTGACAATTTTCAAGATCTTCGTACCCTGAGAAGCGGCCCTCGTGCCGTGTGTATTGCCTTGGTGAATGAGACGTTTCTGTTCCTGCAACAAGTTTGTTTGGGCGCCGTAACCTGAGGTCCCTGGCCAGCCCCAACACGAGGCCAGCTATAAATAACGGGCACTAGTTTATTGAAGACACACTAGGCAGAAGTGCCTCCCTCAACCTCACACCCGCTTGCGTATGTGCTAACCGTTACCCCTGGACAACACTGCTGTACTGGGCAGATCACATATATATATATTTGTATGTAATACCTCGTAGGTTTCACCTGATTTTTTTTCCTTTTTTCTTAATAGAGGTTATGTATCCTAATCTCGCGGCTGACGTACAAAAATATATGTGAAATTATACATGAAAAAAAAATTGAATGAATGAATTAATAACTGAATGTCCAAAATTGGTATTTTTGGCCATCTTCGTCAGCCAGGTCATTCAGATGAGAAGGAATCCATACGAACACTGTAAGGTGCATCCTATTTCTTACATCGTAACTACAAATCGTTTACGAATACACTGAAATAGCTATTATACAAAGCCTCCTGTGAACGTAGTATCTCATCTGAATTATATATGTAATCTTTATCTCTCACCATAGCATCCTATGAGTTCCTCACAATCCTCACAAACAATGGATGAGGAGTGTTGGTAATTATGTTGCGGATCGTTTGTTGACCGTGACATTCATCGTAGGCCTGAGGCAAAGCCCAGAGAGTGGTAGGTTAGTACTCCCTCTGGTAAAACATTTTTTTTTTCTTTTCCAGGAGATTGTCCTTCAAGACGCCAGTAACAGGAAGATGTCGTTTTCGGAAATGGTGGCTACATTGTTTTAAAAGCATGTTTCCATGACAGTGCTGTAAAATGCGGTGAAAGATTAACATACTCATAATTCAAACATAAAAGAAATACATTTTTCCTTTTAGTTTTTAAGATAACGACGTAATACTAGTAGGAAAATAATCATTAGGATAACGAAGCTCATCTCTTCAATCATTTATGTTAATTTGCGAAATTGCATATTCATGAAGTGCAATAAGTTACAATTCTTCATGCAAAATTATGGTATCGGACACTGTTAAAAACTGATGCTGGAGGATATTGTTTCTAAACTGTACCAAGTGTTAAATGTTTACGTGTTAATCTACTTTATCCAAGTGTATCTTCTTCAGTGGAAATGAATAATTTGACCCATGTTTCCATGGCGCTGGTGACGTTTGATAACTCCAAACGTCTCTCATCCTCCAAGAGCCTACCAGTGATGGCAAATGAAAGCCATCAGCTGTATGCATGGTAATGTGATTTACCCTGCTAGTATTTCAGTTCACTTCACAGTACCTGTTGTACTTTGCGGTAGATGTGTTCAGGTCTGCAGCAGCTTGCGAGCCGCAGCCAACACCTCCAGTGTTTACATATATTGTAGACAGATCTTTTAGAGGTGCGTATGGCAAGAAGATATCCCATATGTGTGTATGTGTGTGTGTGTCTGTTTGTAGCTGATGTGGTCTTCACTAACGTAGTAGTCTGAAACCACTTAATGCAGGGAGTACTACTGTGACTCTCCTTGCAAAATGCGACAGTTCCCGGTTCAAGTTCATGGTTTTCCTTTTTAACATGACCTTTGTGTGTTTACATCCAGGAATCGTGCATCTGTCACAGAAGATGGTTCCCACTTTTTGTTTTCCCGAACCCATCGCTGGAGATGTTCCATAGTTGAGTCTCTCACATTTACAGTGCCTTCGGCGAGGTGCGTGATATGCACGTGTTATCAGCATCTTTGGTACAATACTACAGGCATGGAATGGGTTTTGCGTTTTCCATTAAGCGTTTCCTCATCTTTGTAAGAAATTGTCTTTGGCAGCATCGGCGACTGCGTTGGCATTTTTCTTGTCTACATTTTGGAACCCTTGTGGTACATACACTACCGGCGCGTGTGAGATCTAGTCTCTCGCTACAGGCGTCAAGGAACGTGTCATTTCATCGGAGAACGCAACATGTCAAAAATTGGACAACACATCAATGAGCTCCTTACATTGTGTTGAACGTTCAAGGCAGTCCTCGGTGCCATTGGTGCCCGGATTTTCTGACACCGAACACTTACGTTGTGACGTATGGAAACTGCTTTCAGATATGAATATGACAGATGTTTATCGCTGCTAGTCACAGTGGCAAGTTCAGTTTCACTCCTGGACCAACGGATAAAGTTACGCGAGGCATCCCGGAACAGAACACTTGCAGCGTTCCACTTCCATCTCTGAAACTGATACGTAAGATCCTGCGGAGGCCCGGGTGTCTACCGTGATCTTCCTCAAGATACCAACCAGATGATGCCTTCTGAGGTATTTACGTTTCGTCCAGGTTTTCATTACCGCGTCTGCACTGACACTTAGGTCTACCCGTCTTTTATTATTGACTTCACTTGAGTTTCCAGTTTTTCACCTTCATAAAGCGCCTCTTCCACAGTCATGAAACTTGAACCCATAAAGTTTATTGAATAACCTGACAGTTCAGTGAAGGAAGAGCTCCTTTTGAAATGATGTCGTCAGTCGTTGCTTCGGTTCCAGGAAGGATAATGTGGCACTCTGCCTCTTGCTTTTGGATACCCACTTCCATCAAGAGTACAACCAAATCTGCACCTTCGCCTGTGTTACAACTCTGGATGGAACTGCACCCTCGAATGTTTTTTACACGTTAACAGAAGACCTTTTAATGAAATGAGGTTCATGTTCACTTGCCTCTCCAGATGCTGCTTAAATGTTGCCCTCAATTATATCGTGCAAGTTGCAGAACCTATGGTCATTTACCATCATCGGCAAGCAAGCCATGGTATGAGAGCATCCATCACAACGGCCCACTTTTTTCAACTTGCCTCATACTCATTTTATCATATTCATTTTTCTTTAACTCTTCACATTGCGGAATGCCTGATAAGTCTTCCCAACGCCCCATCACGTAGGATGGTAATTAAGGTGATTATAATAAACTTGCTAAACTAGTTTTTTCTCAATACCTATAATGATTCTTCCCCTATTTTTTTACGCTTTGCAAGTTAAGATCTTGTTTTGTGTTTGTTAGTCCTTCAGGAAATTGTGGAATATCAGAGCAACTACTGTGTGTGTGTGTGTGTGTGTGTGTGTGTGTGCGTGAGTGAGTGCGTGCGACAGATGAGTCTTGTGGCAGCGGCTGTGTGCAGCAGCTCTTGACTGTCATCCCTCGTCATATGTTGGGCGCCGCCTGCAAGGTATGTGTCTCGACCCTGGCGAAGATGATGGCGGGCTCTCATAAGCCGGCCAATCGTGTGGCCGTTGGTGGCCCGCGGGCGTCTGGGCTTGTGATCACGGCGGGATCAGTGCCACACACTGATGCGAGCCAGATAAGATCTGGCACCCCCGTTCCTCGAGGGTGGCAGGCGGCGGCGGCGGCGGCGGTGACGGTAGCGACGCATCTCCACGGAGGAGGAAGTCGCGGCACCTGGCCTCCTCCCTCCTCCCAGTGAGTGACCTCGGTGGTGACACGAGCCTTGGGAGGGTCAGGGAGGCACCAGCGAGCAAGCAGGCAGGCACTTCACGACGCCTCACTCACCGGTCTCAACCCCCGACACAAACAACCGCGGCTTGACTAATGCCCCTGACAGCATCGCCTCCCACGGCCGTCAGAGATTCACTGGCAAGCATTCCGTCTCGGGATGCTTCGAACCATCTTGAACAACGATTCCCCACAAACCCTGAAACACTTTCCGAACCACGAACCGCATCCGGATATGAACGGTTTAGACCAAGAGTTCGAAAAAGAAAATGATATGCACAAGCCCTTTACCTACGATGACTTCAGGCAACAGATTACTCCCAGTGATGAAGCATTTCAAACTTAAGGTTGTTTCAAACAACCAAACGCGCCGTCATCAGCCCACAAGTATGTTTATCTTCTCGATACTTGACACTAACCAACTGAAAACTTGTAGAATATTTTTCTGAATAAAGTTCCTAAACTGAATTGTCAGTAAGGATAAACTCCAACTAATTATCAGCTGTTATGTCAGCACTTTATGATCTGTTCTTTATTACGGCATTTTCTCCGTCACCGTTATTTTGTTTCGGATACCACTTAAGAACAAGAAAGAAAAATCGCATATATTTTAATCCTGGTGTATCATTTTCGACGGAGAAATGTCCTTCGGCCAGTGAGGACATACGCAGAATCCATTAAGACGGTAAATGCACTTAATGAGTATATTCAAGGATAGTCATTTCTACGTCCTTGACATTTCTGCGGACGATGTAAAGAAGAATAAAAAGGGCAGATAACATCTGTCGCAAAAAGAAGTAAAAAAAAGACAAGAGCCAATCTGGTACATGTAACAGAATCTCTAAAAAGACACACAGGCAGGGAGGCGGAGATTATACGCATACAGGGAGATGAAGATTTACGTAGAGGGAGACGAAGATTATACAAATAGATGTACGCGAAAGAATGCGTTCACGGAGACGAAGCGTACAAAAGAAGCGACAGAAGCTCACAAAATTCCCTCACTATCCTCATATACAACTAGAGAAACAAAATTCACCAGTCAATATATTTTACCAACTCTTTGCTCAAACGATAAATCAGGACATAACTTCCACCCCATCAATATCCCGACGACTCTCTCCTTTACGGGCGTGAATCGACTGTGTGTACCTCCCATGTGAGAAGAATTACGCCACAGATCATGACAATCTGGAAGGGATAATTCTACAATTATGGAGTACCAAGCGAGCGGATAATGAGCCAATAAATTCTCCAGGTCGCGGATAACTTCTCTAGCTTCTCAACTGCTGGTCGTCTGAGACAAAAGAGGATGATTAAAGTGAATTGGCTCAGAGCGCCATCTGTTGAGCGGGGACATAGCTGCGTCACCAAGGACCGAGACGGCCCACGACTGACCCCTGACAATGCAGCTGTCGCCTCTGCTTCCCACTCTCCCTTGTCCTCCCATCCCCCACCCCCACACCTCTCCCTCTCCGTTACCTCTTCCTCCTCCTCCTTCTCCTCCTCCTCCTCCTCCTCCTCCTCCTACCACCCAATCTCACCCTCTCTCTCTTCCAGTAAAGTAAGTGACTTTCTCATTTTGACTATGAGGAAGCAGATCGGCAGTTTAAAGCAGCCACGATAGGATGTTCTCATATACCCTTGCACTTGACTTACGCCTCCAGCTCTTTCCAGTGATCCTAGTGTAACTTGCAACGTAACTTAATCACTAAGGCCCAGTTCCTTAAGCTTTGGTGCATCCAGTGTCTTCTTTAGTGCCACCGCCCTCAGGATTAATAGGAATGTACAAAGATTCGCCTCTCTAGCGGCAGAAATCAGTCAAAAGAAATAAGTACTCGTAACACACTTGTATCTAACTCTCACTCACTCCGCAGTTCCTTCCAATATTCCCTTTCTTTAATCTTACTAACCCTCGACTCCTCCACTACTAACACACTTCTCTGCACCTCCTACTAATTTTCCTCTCCCCTTCCTCTCTCTCTCTCTCTCTCTCTCTCTCTCTCTCTCTCGCCAGGGAACCGTCCATTACGTCATTTGTCAACCTATTTCGGGGAAGCCTATTAATCCCCACCTGACGACAGGTAGCTGCAGGGGTGACAGGTCAGTATTTTTGTTATTGTTCGACTGACTGCCACGCGAGGCTTCTGTGGCCCACACTCCCTGTGATGGTGGTGGGCGTGATCTCTGGATTCCCTCGCACATTCGCCTCAGAAATGCACGAATTTTTGTAAAAAAAACAGTTCCCTTCCCATGTGAACTGCTAACTGATCAGATTCATTACTGCCCAATCCTTGTTTACGCTTTTGTCACACTGCAACTCCTATTTCACACACCTCAGACACTGAGGCCCGGTCCCTTGGACCTCTCCAGTACTCTGTTACCTTCTTTTGCGCCACCGTCCAAAGGCTGGGTAGGAGTGCGCGATGAATTCGCCGCTCTTGCGGTAAAAGTGAAAAAAGAGAAAGATATTCTTCGCACCATCGGAGAAATCTGGGCAGCGAGACCCCTATACACTACGCCCGCCGCCGGGCAAGGCCATGTCACCGTGCTCCTCTACAGCCACACAAATACTTAGCTTTCTGCACCTCTCCAACGCCCCCCGCCAAGCCTCCCTACCCAAATGAGTGTTCCCCGGGTCCCCGCCGCTCCAGACAACGGCCGTAAAACAATCATTCCACACTAAATTCACAACTCTTTTTGTCGCGGCAATAAAAGGTGCAGCAAGGTCAGCCAGCAATGCACTCGGATCCTTTGTTTAGCGCCGCTGAGGAAACCCGACCGCTATAAAATGCTGGGCATGTGGAACGCGACCACGACGCTGGTGGCTTCCCCCTGCCCCTCTCTCACTCTTTTTTTCTAGCTCTCTCTCTCTCTCTCCTTTTCTCTTCTCCTGTCTCCCATGGTTGTCTTTCTATCTGCCACGTCTCTCTTTCAATCTCTCGTCTTTCCTTCGTCCTCTCTTTCCAACAGCCGCTCTTAACCGTAATGCGTGGTCACTGTGGACACCGTTGACGACCATTAATTAAACTCTCGTAAAATTTGCCTCCCGGACAAATTGCACTGCATCTGACATTAATTTGTTGTGACACGGGCGTTGAGGAGACGAAAAGCTCGGAAAGACATGCTAGACTCGTACTTCCTTCCATGATCATAGCGGGGAAACTTTATAGCAACACTATGAACAAATTGAGATAGATAACTCACCAAGGACTACCACTGACAACTA
>JAUUDW010485426.1:1567-12384 GCA_032361385.1 Panulirus guttatus | reverse complement strand
AGGAATTTTGTTTGCTCTTTTCAATGCTTCTGTGCACTGCTTACTTGGTTTTCAGTCACCAGAGACTATTATGCTCAAGTCTTTTTCCTCATCTACCTTTTGTAGTTCAACAGAATTCACACTGTAGCTTGCCTTTCTTTTTATATACTATCTAAAACTTTACACTTATCAATGTTAAAATTCATTTGCCACTTACAAGCTCAGTCCATCAGTTTGTCTATGTCAGTTTGAAGCTGCAGATGTTCAACTTCATTTGTAGAGTTATTTCCCTATCTAGAATCATCTGTACATTTTCATATCTTACCATACAGCCCATCATATATATCATTAATATATGTAAAAAAGAAAACTCATCCTAAGGGTGATCCTGGTTATGTCTAACCATTCGAAGGCCTAACAATTTCCCATCCATTGAAGTACAACCCCATCAATACCATGTGACTTAATTTTTGCTCGTAACCTTAGATGAGGACCTTATTGAATGCTTTCTGAAAATGTAGATACATGACATCAGCTGCTTTACTTTCACAATATATGATTATATCATAAAAGAAATTGTGCAGATTTGCAAGACGTACGCAATTTCGTCAAAAATCATACTGATAATCATTTATTATGTGGTGGTCTTGTAAATGGTTTACAATTCTATCTTGAAAGATGATTTCCATGAGTTTTCCAACAACAGATATTTAGCTAACTGGACGATAATTTCCAAAGAATAACTTAGTACCCTTTTTTGAATATCATTGCTACTTTCTGTCTTTCTCTCTTAGGTCTTTGTAGGGAATTCCTGCTACAATGTTAATAACCCCACAATCTATTTGCTTCAACTTCCCATTAAAATTCAATCAAGTTCTCTTCTGCCCATCTGTATATTGTATTCAGGTGTGTTTGCAGGTATTTTTTGTCTTTTGATATTACCATTATTCTTACTTTTTTGTCACCTGCAGATTTACTGACTGTAGTTTCTCTTATTTCCCTGTTTATGTGTGAAATCATGAGTACTTATAAGTTTAAGTTTCAAGTGCTCTACTTGTCCTGTGATGAGCATCATACCCTAATTCCATTCTTACATAAAGATATAAAGCTTCCCACCTCTGTTTAAAATTCCAGTTGATGTTTGCTTGCAACTGTTACCCGTACTGTCAAAGCTATAAAAACATCACACTACCCAGTCGCCTACATGACGTCACAGAGCACATAGATACATCAACTGGGTAGGATGCCAGGTGTTTGTGTTCTATATTCTAGTTAGTTTTAGCATAAAAGAAATAATTTGTGGTCTTTGAGTACTGACATCTTTGCAGCAAATAGGCGATTGTTCATTCATTTATGTGAATAAAGATCTGTGTATATAACAAACATACATATAAAAAAGCCCACGTAAAAGACACAATATGCATAAGAAATATGTATATCTACAATGAAATCATGCCCTGAAAGGACATCATAAACTGTATAATGTGTATTAAGAATGCAGGCACACCAGCAACAAAAACCTATAATGATATACTTACAAAGAATTGGGGTATCCATGCCAAAAGCATAAATAAGGTCCTACCTTGTCCAATCAAACTCCCACACCAACACAGTGGAAAGTATACAACTATTTTGATATTTTCAACAATAAATATAATATATTCTGTAAAGAAAGAAGTACCTAAGATCTTACTCTTCTTTAAACATATAGGGATGAAAGACAAAGGCTATGCCAATATCTAAGGTTCAATTACAGTCCCTTATGGCAATCCCAATAAAACCCTCTTTGACAAACAGGGTTTCATTTGCCACTACTTGGAATTTTCCTTCTGATAAAAACCCTTTAATCCATTCTCCTTGCTCTTCTCCTATATTATGTTTCAGCACTTTCTCGAGTCATCCTTGAAGATAAAAGAAGTAAAAATACTACCATCACATCTTTGTGTCAAAGAAGGTGACTAAAATAAGAGAAAGCAGGCAGCTGGAATCCCTTCCCTCCTTGTATTTCTATTTCTAAAAGTGGGGACAGAAGAAGGCATAAAGCAGGGAGTGATAATCCTCCTGAAGGCTTTGACTGGGTACCTGAGTGCGTGTGGATGGATGTTCTGGGTCAGAGTGAAACTACACAAAAGAGGAAGGGGAAGAATGACTGGGAAATGTCTGAGGGGTAAGGTTAATGTGTGGGCAAGAGCAAGGAAGGTATGGCACTTCTGCTGAAGGAATTTTAGAAATGTGATAAAGTGTAAGCAATCAAATTCCACAATGTTGTGGGCAGGAATGAAAGTGGATCACAAGAAGTGAGTGATTGTCATGTCAGCACTAATGCATCTGGCAGTAAGAGGAGTGAGGAAGAAAGGAGTATTTGGGAAGGGGTCAGTGAGTGCATCACTAGCTCTGATGCAAGGTATTGAGTATTAGTAGTGGGAGATTTAATGAAGAGCAAGTGATGTAGCAGCAAATGGTTTGACTGGGGGACACAGAGTATCCCGTATAAATAAAAATGGTGAACAGCTTGTTTAGTTGTGTGCTGTAAATGGACTGGGAAGACCTGGTGTAAAAAAAAAGGAGCATAAACAAGTGTAAATGGGCACATGGGGTTGGATGCAAAGGTGCTGAGAGGGGCAGCAAAAGATCATGGTGGCTTTAAAAGAAAAGTAAATGATGTGTTGGAAAGGGGTGGTGAAAGTGAGTGAGCCTGGAAAGGAGGTTTTTGTGTGGATACCAAAAGAGACTGAGGGAAGAATGGCATAAGGTGAGAAAAACAAAACTAGGGGAGTGGGTGAGGAATGGAAGGTATTTAGAGAATAGTTGCTTTAATGTGTGGGTGAACTAAGCGGCAAGCAGAATATGGTATGTTGATATCTAAGAAAAATTAGTGAGAGGTGGAATGCAGAAATGATGTGTATGGGTGTGGGTGGTAACTGTTGGGAAGGACTGCACTTAATTGGGGGATGTACAAGTGAAAGCAGCAGATCAAGAAAAAGATGGCAAGTGATGGGGAGAGAGAGTATTAGTAAATTTCAAAAGCATGAAAATGTCTTGGAAGGAGGTAAATTACATGAGAAGAGAACAAATTTGGATATCAGTTAAAAGAGCAGATGGGTAAGTGGTAACACATTAGGAATAGGTAAAGGGGAAATGGAATGAGTATTCTGAAGGAATGATGAATGTGATAAATGATAAATTGAGTGATGTGGGATGCTTGAGACACAGAGGTATAAAGAGAGTATGGTATGGTATTGGTATGATGAAAAGATACAAGGTGGAGAAAGCCTTACATAAGAAGAAGTCTGGCAAAGTGGCTAGAGTGGGACTGGACTGCTGGTGAAGCGGATGGATTGCAAGTGAATTTCTGGTTAGTTTGGATTTTCAATAATCTTCAAAACAGTAGTACTTAACTAAAGATCTTGTCACTTAAAATAGTATTTTGACCATCCCCAAATGGGTTGGGGAGGAGTACTGAATGAATCTCAACTGGCATGGTGTTAGAAGTGGTTTGATGATGGTAGAAACCACACTTTAAAAACTTTTCATGACAGTGTATTCTGCCTTAAACCACATCCCAACTCACAAAAACTTTATGGGGAATAAATTGTGTAGTTTATACTTGTGTAAATACAGCTTTAGAATTGCATTCAATTTCAATGATAAGGATATATTATACAAAGCTTCACTTTCTGCATATGGCCATCACCTAAAGAAGCAAAACAGCTAAAAGAGAAGGTAAAGAGGAGAGCAACGAAAATGGTTTCAGAATTAACAGCTAATTTACAAGGAAAGGTTAGAGACCCAAAATTTGCCCATCTTGGAAGAGAGATGAGTAAGGGGTGACCAGATCACAACCTTCAAGTTTTAATGTTAAAAATGTTCAAGTGATGGGACCCCACAAATGGAAAACTCCCTCCCCATACAGTACAAATATGTAATTACACATCACCTTTTCACCTTATCCTAAGCTACTTCTGTATCTAATTCCACTCATCTCACTCGCTTATATCATATTAGTAATTCTTCATATTCATCTATGCCTCTGTCACTGCAGTACTCCACCTTTTACCTTATCATTCACTTCCTTGTTAATGATATATTCCTTCATCTCCATATTCAAACACCAATCCACTCACTAAATTTTACATCTGCTTTTCATGAAATTTACTTGTCTACATCTATCTCCCTATCTATCTAAATCTCTGATGCCCTCAAGAACGAGGCCACATCAAAAAAGTCTCCATAACTGGTAAACTGGATTTGATCTACATGCACACCAGAAATCACTCATGCTCTTAAAGACTCCATTTTCACTCATCTAGTACTGAGTTACAGAAACTCTGTGTCTGTGCTTTACATAAAACAGTCTGGGAGAGTATAAATAAGGCCACTTGTTTGTCTTTTCCTAAACTATTTTTCAAAGACAGAAAAAAGCAAATGAGTATGAAAAATATATATCTTTATTACTCTTTCTATTAGGCTTTACCAGAATGATGGCTCATTTTTGTTCATAAAATGCTCAGTCAAAGAGAAAAAGAACAAAGAATAGTATATACCTGGGGTGAAGTAACCTTTTCACCTCTTCTTTTTTTTGCCTTTTTCAGTGATTCCAGTTTTTTATCAGCAACAGATACTCCATCATCTATCAATCGACAGGTGATACGGCCATCATCTCTGGAAGCACATTAATAATGACAAAAATTACATTAAAAAAAGAAGAGGGGGGAGCTGCTGGGGGGAAATAGGATCATTCTTGTGCAATGAAGAGAAAGCATTGATAACTTAAGGTTTTTAAATTCAACGTGCTGGAATAAAAAATAAGACCAATATTTTCTGGGGGTACTTGCGTACTAAAGAGAGAACAAGAGAATCAATTTAGAGCCTTTGCCTGATCACAGCTGCAAAGATCTGAAAAAAATACATACATTATCCTAATAAGAACTAAAAAGATCATTACTTATAAATTTTCACCTTTGTTTCACTTGTGGCATTTTCATCCTGAAAGAGAAATGCAATCAAGGAATATAGAGAAGGAAGTCATTTGAATGTTTGCATATGAGCTCACAAATATATACTAGTGGAACATCAGACATACTTAATGATTATAACATATTTGTTAAGCATTAGTTAGTTGTTTAACTGCATTTTCTATATGTATTTTTTTCATTCATTTTCACCATTTCCCGCATTAAAAAGGTAGCACCCAGAACAGATGAAAAAATGGCCTTGCTCTCTCATATTCAATCTCTAAATGCCATGTATAATATACTGAAACCACAGCCCCCATCCATAAACAGGCTCTACACATCTTTCTAAAGCTTCTGACTGCTTCATATGCCCTGGTTCAGCCCCACAACAGCATGTCATCCCCATGAACTGCATTGCCCCATTTTGCTCATTCTCTTGCATGCCTAACACCCTCATGTATGTTCAGGCCATGAGCCTTTAAAGCATCTTTCATTCCATTCTTCCACCTCCTACTTGGTTTCCCCCTTTTCCTTGCTTCTTTCACTTCTGACTTGTACACCCTATCAGTCTATCTAACTAACTTTCTATATCTCTGATGCCTGTTCCAAATGGAACTCCCTCAAAGGGGTGGCTACAGCAACATAGTCTCAGATTTGGACACAAACTAGAACACTATGTCTTAGAATGTGAAAAATAGAGGCGTTTAAGGATAGATATAAATAAACCCTGCAAGAAATGTCATCTTATTGTTAATAACAAGATACCTAAAATCTAAAGTTTGTATCCACTTTTTGCATCTAGTAGGTAAAATTTACCATATGAAACTATGTAGCTAAGTAATGTATGTAATATCAAACCACTGGAGTCTGACTAAGACCCTTTGTGAGCCCTGTAATCCTTCTGCACTAACACTCATAGGATGAGCATGGGGTGCACAATAAACTTGCTGGGGTTACCAGCAAAAATCAAATCAATCAATCTATTGCCATGGCCACCCCTTGATGGGAGTTCCCGGAGGGAATGGATGTTAGAGATAGAGATAGACCTATCCAGCGGCTCACTTCAGCTTCCATGGTTCTATTTGTTGCCATATCCACTACCAAGTACCTAGCACACATCATTTCCTGCAAGTTTTCTCCATTTAAACTCAAATTCACACCCTAACTAATCTGTCTCCCTGCACTGCTAAATATAACAACCTTGTTTTTATTTTCATTTACTCTCTCAACTTTCTCCTTCTACAGCTTCTCAGTTGACTGTTAAAAAAAGTGACTGGACAATAAACTGAAAGATACCATCTTTGAAGTTATTACTGTTCATTCCAACAACAATAAACTCAACGCTATGCTCTTCAGCGATCTTTGTTATATAAGATATATGGCAGGCTAATGAAGTTTCTAATGAAGATGCTTGGGTATTTACTTTCATTTGTGAGAACTGGAACCATTCTGACAGGTACTGAGATGGTAATCACACTTCATAAATCACCTTAGATTGTGAAAGAAGTGCTTTGTTTACTTTTCCCCAAAGAACATAGCACAGAGATATGTGTGACCAAACTGAGAAGTTGTATGTAACTGATCAATACCATGTATATGTGAATAAGATTAAAACTAATAAGTAAAAATAATAAGTAAGTATATAGAGCATTTTTCAGCCTGACATAAACTTTGCTCATCATATGCAAAAAGTAAACATTGCCATAAACCTAAATGAAGCTATTAAATGCTAGAATATCAAGAATTCCAGCCATAAAAACTTTCCATTTTTAATCTGAACACATCAGAACAGTTTTGATAACACAATGAATTTACAACCTTACACAATCATGTTCATTAGCCAATGCTGAGTACGAGCTTACAAAACTACTGCCACCTGCGTCTAAAGCCCTTAAAAAACAAAAAAAAAAGAGGCGTACAAAATGTTAACTAAATACTCACAGAGGATGGTCTGGTCCAAAGTAAACGCCAACACCAGCCCTTGCACCATGCCTCCCATTAAATTCACAAGCCCCATCAGTATAGACAATGAGGAATCCATCACTATCTGTGGAGAATTTCGTCTTATCATCGCCATCAGAGTCACCAGTGTTCAGCTTCTTTGTATCTGATTCTCCATCTGCTGCTTCATTTGAGTCGCTATTTTCTCGCTTCCTCTTCTCAGCTGTGGAGGAAGATTTATGTGAGCTATGTTTCTGTGATGTGCTGTTAACATCTCCATAGGTTTTTGCCACATAATCGTCAAACTTTGACCTCAGCTCTGATAATTCTTTCTGCAATTTCTTCATTTCTCTCTTCATATCCTGGAGGGTTGGATCTAACCTTCCATTTTCAATACTTCCTGTGAAAAAAATTTGAACATGCATGAATGTGTTAGGGAAAAAGCAGATAATAAAATTTAATCCTCAGTACCACATGTTATAAGCTGGAAATATTCCGTTAACATGCAAGGGAGGTCAATACAGTGAGATACAAGAGTAAAGAGTGAGCACAGAGCACCACGTGAGGCTTTTTCTCAAGAACGGGTTGTAAAAAAGAAAGAGTACCTACCAGGCCAGTGTATACTTGTGGTGTAACATCGAACAGGCAAAGTCCAGAAACTCTAGAATATATCTATTTCATGTATCTATTTATAATTACCCTAGGACTAATTTTTATGGAAAAGCCCAGGTTTTCCACAGGACCTTTCTATAGGCTCTTGCAGCCCAAGGCTGTGCTACTTCCAGTAGCCAGGATATGACTGAGAAGTTCATTGATGAGACTGTACTCCCAGTGATGCAGACTTAAAAAGGTGACTGTACACTCATGGTGTAAGCTCTTGCAAGCTGAACCCATTAACACCCACTCGTGTGTGTGTGTGTGTGTGTGTGTGTTTGTGTGTGTTTGTGTGTGTGTGTGTGCTGGAAATCATACCCTTCTTGTATTTCATCAGAAAGACAGAACAAATGGAGGAGCAAAGAAGGAATTGCTCCTCTTCTTCGAAGGCTCGGGCTGGGGTGTCTAAATGTGTGTGGATGCAGCTAAGATGAAAAGAAAGCAGAGCTAGGTAACATATTTGAGGAAAGAAACTGGGATGTTCTAGCTCTGAGTAAAACAAAACTCAAGGGTAAAGAGGAAGAATGGTTTGGAAATGTCTTAGGAGCAATGTCATTGGTTGGTGAGAGGACAAGAGCTAAGGAAGGAGTGGCACAACTCCTGAAGCATGAATTGAAGGAGTGTGTGAAAGAGTGAAAGGAAGTGAATCCTAGACTGGTGTGGGTAAAAATGAAAGTAGATGGCAAGAGATGGGTGATTAGTGCTTAAACACCTGCTCATGAAAAGAAAGATCATGAGAGGCATATTTTGGGAGTAGCAGTGAATGTGTCAGCAGTATTGATGCAAGAGACTGGGTATAAGTGATGGGTGATTTGAATGCAAAGGTGAGTAATGTGACAGTTAGGGTATAAATGGAGGGAATGGGGTATTCAGTATTATAAACAGATATGGGGAACAGCTTGTGGAGTTATGTGCTGAAGAATGACAGGTGATTGGGAATACCTGGTTTAAAAAGAGGGACATACAAAAGTATACATATATGAGCTGGAAAGATGGTCAGCAGGCATTACTGGATTACTTATTACTTGATAGGTGTGTAAAAGAGAGAATTATGATGTAAGTGTGCTGAGAGGGGCAGCTGATGGGATACTTGATCACTATCTTGTGTAGGTGAGGATGAAGATTTGTAGAGGCTTTCAGCACAATGGAAACACTATCAGTGAAAAGAGAGTGGTGAGACTAAGTGAACTTGGAAAAGAGGCTTGTGTGAAGAAATACCAAGAGAGGCCGAGTGTAAAATGGCAAGAAGTGAGAGTAAATGAAGCAAGGGGAGTGAGTGAGGAATGGGAGGTATTTAGAGAAGCAGTGCTGGCATGTGCGAGAGATGCATTAGGGAGGTGGGAAGATTAGAAATGGTAGTAGGTAGTGGGATAAAGAAGTACAGTTGCTGGTTAAAAGACAATAGAGGCGTATGGGCAGTACTTACTGGGAAGGAATACAAATGATCTGGGGATGTATAGGAGAAGATGGCAGGAGGAGAAGGGGTTGAGAAAGGGTGCAAATGAGAGTTGGGGTGAGCGAGTATCAGTAAGCTTCAGGGAGAATAAGAGGTTTTGGAAGAAGGTTAATAATAAGCAAAAAAACAAATGATGTTACATTAATCAGAAATATCTGTCTAGGAACCATACACACATATAGTTAAATGCACATTTAGCAGCACAGATATTAATGAAGCTTTTAGTACAACCAAACAATTAGTTTGAGTTATATAAAGGCCAGTCAACCAATAATAACTATCCAGCATTTACATATTACTATTGATAACTTTTTATGGAAAATTATTGTTTATGAAGGAAGGAGAAAATGTGATGCTGTAATGCTCAAGTATGGATTTGGAATCTTGCTTCATATACCTTCACATCTTTTACACCTATCATCTACCACATTCAACAATCCTTAAAAACACTCAATCCATCTTTTCACCTCTTCCTTGCCAGTTCTACTTCTCCTTATGGCTTCCTCATTGATGCTCACATCTGATCTCTTCTCATACTGTTCACCTCCTTCCAAAACATTTTCTTATTCTCCCTGCGGTTAGTTGATATGTGGTCATCCTAATTTTCATTTGTCCTATTTTTCTGCCCTTGCATCTTACTCTTGACCTCTTGCTGCTTCCTTTTGTACATCTCCCAATCCCCTGCACTCCTTCCCTGCATGTAACATCCATACACCTCTTTTTCACTAACAACTTAACCTCATCTCACCACTCATTATCCTTTCTCACATGCCCACATCCTACACACTTCTTTTATACCTAAAAGCATTGCTTACTGAAATACTTTCCATCCCCCATCTGCTCTCCTACTTTCAATTACTCTTACCTCCTGCCATTCTTCACCCAGTCTCTCATGTTATCTCATCACAAGTCTCTTCCGAGGTCACTCATTTTCACCACCCTCTTTCCACCCATATTGTTTCCTCTTTTCTTAAAGCCTCTACAAACTTTCACCCTTGCCTCCACCTTTCAATTAGGATATAATTCAGCAATGCCTGCTTAACATAAACCCTACTCATCCATGTATACTTATGTACAACAGGTGTTCATGAGATAACAACAGAGGGCTTCCGAATGTTCCTTTAAATATGACACCTGATTATTTCAAGCTCTTTGTAATTATCTCATAATTATGAGTGTAAGGAGCAAGAAATTTGTTACACATGACGAAGCTTCTGCCATTGTGCAGCCATTAGACAATAAATGTCGTGCAGCATTTTCATATTTCTTCATCCATCATTCCCCTGCAGTTACATATCTTTATGTAATGTCAAAGCCAGATATGAAAACTTTAAGGTTTTTCCTTGATAAAAAGTAGCCTAGAAAAAAGATACACCTTTAGTGGTAAAATTGTTTAATCTATTTGCACACAAGCCTATCAAGGTTGGCTTATCTAGTTTCTTGCACTGGTTTAAGATAAGGAATGCCATTCCTATAATAGTTTCACTCTCAACATAGAATCTTAACAGATTATCAAAATGCATCTTGACATCACCACGGCCGTGTTAAGAACAATGTATCGATAAATCCTCCTCTAATGTTTGTAATAATTCCACCTTCTGCATTATGCTGGGCACCATCCTTCCTAATGGTGACATGCCTGTTTGTGCTTAGCAGTACAATTCACTGGACTAGATATAATAACCTTTTGTTGTGATTTTTCAGTGTTCTGTCACTGCATCTTTTCAAGCAGAACTTTTTTGTGTTTTGAAGTACTTAGCTAGTAATATATCATAAAAAAAAAAATACTGTAGTTCTGAAAAGTGCTATAATCCATGTGCATGGGACACACT
>JAUUDW010485315.1:0-12386 GCA_032361385.1 Panulirus guttatus | reverse complement strand
AAAATTACCAGATAACGCTAGAGATACAGGAAACAGTATCGACCTCAGTACAAACATCCCTCAATTACAACTAAGTTATAACTGTTACCAGAGTAGAACTAAAATCAGCAAAATACTCAGGGTACGCTAATTTTCCCTGAAGGATATAGAAAAACTGGGGAAGAAAGGACGAACATAAGAGGGAAGGACTATCAAAGATCCCTACGAGAATACAATAGAATTCAAACAACATTCAAACCACTGGGTCTCTTTGAAGTTGTTTGTGACGTTGTAGTATATCAAAAACTCACATATCAGTGTAGTAAACGTTGGAAGGCACAAGATGATTCAGAGAAAAAACTTGTAAACTGTCAGTGTGACTAAGGCGTTAATAATGTTAGTTGTGGACTTGAAGAGAATTACTTATTAAATCAGTTCTTAAACTTTCAACATTTCAACCGGACCAATTAGTACATCATTCCATATGTTAACAATTCTGTTGAAGAAAAGGTACTTCGTCTCAATGCAGATAAGACGTTTGCCCACGAGTTTGTATTCATTACTACGAGTAAAATCAAACAAATAAATTTTTCAGCAGCTTGTTAGTTAGATTAAAATTATAAAGTCTTTGATAATGTTGAGTACTTGCATTAGATCATCTCTTGATCTTCTCTCTTCTAAACTTATTAGATTCATTTTTTCCTTTTATCATTGGATTTATTTCTCAGTCCAGGAATCATATTGCACCTCTACGCTGTACTCTCTCCTTTATGTATAGGTCTTTTTTCAAGTAGGGTGACCGAAACCGAAAACAATGTTCAAGACAGTAACGCGCTAATGGATGTTAGGTCAGTATGACTTTCTGGATTGAATTTCGAAATCCCTGCTTTTAAATCAAAAATCTTGTTCGAACTTCTGTACACTATTTTCTTGGTTTTAGGTAACCAGAGATTATAACGCCCAAGCCTTTTTCCAGTTACCTTTTGCAATTCAACAGAATTCATACCGTAGCTTGCCTTTTCGTTTTTACTACTGATAAGTAAAAGCTTGCACTTCTCGATATCATAATTCATTTGTCACCTGTGATATCAGTCCAACAGTGAGCCTCTGCTAGATTGAAGCTGTAGATGCTCAAGTTCATTTGTAGATTTATTTCCCAGTTCTGTATCATCTGCATATTTTGATATGTTGCAATGCAGCCCATTATCAATATCACTGATATATATGAGAGAGAACCGTTCTTAAGATTGATTCCTGTGGCACTCCACTTGTTACGTCTAATCATTCTGAGGCTTGCCCATTAATCATATTTCTTTGTTTACGGCCAGTCAACTTATTTCCCATCCATCAGAGTGCAACCCCATCAATACCTCGTCACTTAATTTTTACTTGTAACCTTTGATATGGTAATTCGGGACGTCATCGAATTTTTTTTTGCCAAGCGTTTAAGTATACCATTGTATTCTTCAAACTCTCCTCTTTCAGATTGACTTCCGTGATAATGTCTATAATCCCTAGAAAACGCGTACGTATTTCGCCTTACATGCTTGGGAAACAGTAAATGTGCTAAAGTCCGGCGAGCGATAGGCATAGCCATTTACAGCGCCTAGATGCAGCCGACCAGTCACGGGACGCCTTGCATACCGCTCAGGCAAGTCTCGCGCTTCTCGGCCACTCACCGCCTTTGAGACATTTTTTCACAAAGCGACCAAAACAAACCCCAGTTTGTACTCGCTCTGTGGCTGGGTTGCGAGGAATAACTGTTGTGGCGTATTATTGTGATAATCTAATCAAGTTGCATTGTGCATGATGAATGATGATAGTGACATCGATGAGCCTGGTCCCTCAGGTATCCGTAAGAGAGTGAAGTGCAAGGCTGAGTGGATGAAAAACATTGCGATAGGTTGGCAAAGCCAGTAACAGACTAGCAATTGTATATAAAGACTGTTGTAGCGCAAGAGAGTGATTAGTGATCATAGTGATGATGGATAGAAATGATAGGTGTTTAGTGATTATTATAATAATGAAAATTAGCTTCAGTGTTATGGAGACCAACGTCTGATCACACGGCTGTGTCGTTGCCAGTACGCCAACAGCCGTTAACAACAGGGCCACAGTCATTCTGTGACGAAGATCCGATCGGTAAGTACAGCGTAAGAAACTTTTATTGATTAAGCTAACCTAATATTAACTATTCTGATTACAGGTGTATTATATGTGTACCCATTACCATTACTATCATCGTTATCTAACATTGCTAGCTAGATTAGGCTGTTCATTGTAAGCATCACTGATAATGATTAGTGATGCATGTCATCAACTCATCAAAACTGTTTACCTTCAGTGGGAGTTTAACCTTCATTTGGATTCTGCACCAAACGAAAAATGACCATAATGGATGCCAGAAATAAGTTATTTTTGAAATTTTCAAAATACCGTATATGATTACGCGTCAACGTTTCCTCAACAATTGTAAATATAATATTTTTCTTTAAATGAAAATTTAATTTATTTTTGTTGTGTATGTATTTACATGCATGCCACTAAACTGTTAAGCATTTTGCAAGAAACGATGATTATTCAATGTATTTTCCCTTATGTTGGCATACGTTACATAGAGTTACATAGATACACAGACCACATAGACCCGAGGTCCCAGCGAGGTGGTCTGGCCTAAGCACCCACGTATGAGGTTATTATAATTCAAAAAGAAGAAATGAATAATATTTCTAAGCTCATTATAGTAATTTAAAAATCGATAAATTTTGACTGCATTTCCTGGCGTTTTCATATATACATTTTTTTTTGTTCTATTTTGGCAGTTCTCGTAAGGGTGCGTGCGATTACTGGCAGTCGTCATCGTAACCGTCATCATTCGCTTCCAGCACTAAAAACTACCAAATACTCAAAGCTTATAGCAATCAATAGGCGTTTCAGACGGTACATATTCTCGCGGGGGAGGGGGAGGGGGTGAAAGTGGCTGTAAAGTGTAATTGTCTCAGTAATATACAAACCTATTGAAATACAAGTTATCTTACTTTACTTATTATCTTCTCCGTACATACAACGTAAACTTGTCGTTATTTATTCATACATTTATCTGTTTTTTTTCTATTTCGCGTCTTCAAACTCTTTCTTGCCCATTTTGTTTCATTTTTAATTCATGTTATTTTCCCCTGAGGAACTGACCTCATTGAGGACTTGTGTCTATGACTGGAGTGTTTGTCTAAGGTGGGCTGGTGTTGCTGGGCAAGAGATGGGGGCCCCTTATAGGCTTAATACTGATGACCAGTATGCAAGTCGAAAATGTTTTCGATTTCAACTTCGCTTTGCCTCTTCCCCGAAGCCGCAAAGGAAGTATCTTCATGCAATGTTAGTAATACGAATACAATACGTTTTAGTGGCCCCTGAAGTGTGGGGCTCCGGGCTGTTAGCCGATATGCCCTCCCCTGGTGCCACCCACCATTGCCTCAGTCATGAAATACATAACTTACAGACTTCTGTAGAGTAGCGTTTCGTGTAGCCGACCAAGATTAACGCACGGGCTCGCCCGGGTTCGTATCTCCCGCGCGGCAGTCGGCCCACATATAACTCAGGTGTTCATCTTCCCCTTGGGGTAGGTCGATAAATGGGTACCTGGCTTAACCATGGGTGTGTGTGTATACACACTTTGGAGTAAAGACATGACACATATATACAAGATTAAGAGACGGGGAAACACGGGAGAAAACTCTCTTTCAGTGATGCACAGACAATAATCACAAACAGATATCACACAATACACACACACACACACACACTCGCACAAAAATTATTGACAATAGTTTAAGAAAAAAGGTAACAGTTAATCAACTGTCGTTAATCAAAGTGAATTGGAGAGGACGAGGTCAGTCATGATATTTGGTCAACAAGAAAAACATGAGCTGAAGACATACATTTTTGTAAAGGAAAATGAGAGCATTAGGGATGTTCTGGGATGGCTGGGTACAAAGGCAATTCCTGGAAAGGTAGAACAATCAAGGGGAGCGGGAGGTACTATGGGAAGACAAAGGAACGGTCTGTAAAAGTTACATGTTTGTCGAAGGAGAGCAGCGAGGGAGACGGTTCTCTCGACACTCACTTGCCCAGTCCCTTCCTCCACCTCAGCAGCACGGCTTCAACGGCGTCAGGTCTATCAGTAAAACCTCCTATGTGATCCATCTATGGTCTTCCTCTCTCAGGGACTTTGGTGAATCTATTGTAGTGGTCCTCCGACATCTGCACAGCATCTGACAATGTGTAGCGCAATTCTTTGATTACTTAACTTCCTTTGTCTTTTCCGCTTCTCTCTGTTCTCTAATGCTTGTTGTTCTTTACGGTCATTCCATTGTGGTCGTGGTTGACGGTGTTGTTCTTCACGGTCATTATATTGTGGTAGTCGATGATGGTGTGACATCTCCCTCTTACCTGATCAGAAGCGGTGTTTTCTCGCACTGAACATATTTCCTCTCTTAATTCGAACCTGTGCAACATCGTGTATGTGAAAACAGAAACTACGTGAAAATACATTTTCTACCTGTATCTTTCTAACCCTCACTCGTTTTTACAGTTCATTTTCAAAATATTTCAGTTCAGTCTTGCTATACCATAGACATGTTTGGCATAACTCCATTCTCCATACTGTCCAGGAAACCCCACATAATCAACATTACAAAGTTTGCTTCTCAAAACCTTGGGGTGCTGTGTATGCGCCGGTTATCTTTCTTGTGAGCAGCATTTTGCCCCAGGGTGGAGTGCCGCTCGCATATCTGGCGTGGCTGCTCCACTTGTTCCTTACTGGAACCCAAAGCCCTGGTAACTCTACTGCCATCACACATCTCTTCATATATCCTTCTCTGTCCACCAGTGTTGCTAACGTGTCTCTTTCTACAGTTATTATTTCGGCCTCTGCTCTCGTAAGCTGTCTGCGTGTGTCCCAATCTCTGAAGCTGCGGCATGCTCTTGGCTGCTGTGCTTCACATAGCTTTTTTGGAGACCAATCGCACGATGATTGACCGTTATGGCACCTTGACTTTTTCTCTCGTGAGTGAGTCAATTTGATTCACTTCCTCTTGTATTTCTCTACCTTTATAATCTTTCCACCTTTAAGAGTCTGGTCTACAGACAACAGAGGAGTGCAAATGATAGTTACCTAACCCCACACCCCGTAGGCTGGCAAAGAGCAAGGATGCCCATTTCCTTAAGGCAGACTTGATACTCAGAAATCTGAGAAAAATTCACAAATGAAACTGAATCGCATAAAGTGTTCCTTGACGTGCAATAACGTGGATGAGGAAGGAAGATAGTAGAGAGCGACGAACTCCTTCGGTGAAACTATCAAATTCTAGAAGATAATGATCGACAATTGGTCCCTCAATCAGTATGGTATAAGGAAGATAATTGTTCACAACGCCTTCCTAATTCTCCTAAAATATCTTGCCGTCCTCCAAGGAGCCCCAGACAAACTGGTACAAACTTTTGACAAGAATAACGAGGAGACGATGAGAATGGCACGTGATATGACTACAAGGAGCTACACACATGGTGACTCAAACGCCTCGATGTGCACACGAGAACTGTTTGCAGCAGCAGCAGCAGCACGTCACTGGACACACTAAAGTGAGCAACGGGAAGACAGAAACACATAAAGGAAAAGATGTAGATGACGCAGCAGCCAAAGATGGAAACGCGTGAGGTGTTTACAGATGAGGAAAGGAAGAACAAATGGCAGTGTGAAAATCAGAAAAAGATGTATAGTGAACAAAAAGATCATCCGAACGGTTACTTCTACAAATTTCTCAGTGCCAGAAACTTAATAGCAAAGCTTCAAATTGCGTATCATACATTGAGAGGTCAAACCCATCGATCCAAACAAATGTAACGCTGAGATATGAATTCTATGATCAAAAGTTTACTGCATAGTCCTTGGAACTCCAAGCATTGCTGAACTGATATGGAAATGTGACTCTAAAATACGCTGACGCCAAAAGTCTGTCTAGACATGTGAGAGAGCATGGGAAAAGAACTTGATGTGCAGAAATTTCATAGATCGGATGGTACACTAACAATGTGCAGACACCACAATCAGACCAGAAGGAATGTTGATTAGGAGCTTGCTCGAAGAGGGTTGGGTATCAGTGGAATAGAAGATAAGAGACATATATTAACGTATCTTTAAGAAATGATTTGTCTAGTATAGCCGGTGCTAAGATAAGTGTGGCAAGCACAGTTACTAGGCCGCAGGGTCTGACGTCGACTGGCTACTGATAAGCCAAGCTCGGCACTACTGCCTTAACAACAGCTCACCGTCTGTGGCCTGATAACTGTGCTTGCTACAAGGACGCAGAGAAAGAAACTTGGACTTAACGACCTGTGTCTCTAACTAGTACGACGTGCAGACGACTTGGGGAAGATAATTGAAAAATAGATGGCACATATTTTCTTTGGATATGAGAGGTACCATGAAATGAGGAAGACGACGTGTTACAGTTCTTCTCAGATGAATATGCAAAGACAAAAACAGCAAGACAAAGGGCTAACTGAATTCAGTCCAAACATATGTAATGAAAATGGAAACGTAAGAAAAGACACCAAACTTTGAATATCAAATATTAGAAAAGATAAGCCCCAAGAATCATCCGGTGGAAAAGGAATCGTGAAGTTGAAATTAGGCAACAAAATTTTGCCTTTACGTACATAATAAAGATCTTAAATATGATTGACGCTTATTTGACTCACACTGGAGTATGAATCAACAACTTGGCCTCCTTACTTGAAACAACACATACAACTGCTGGAGAATGTGTCGAGACTAATGCTACGATTGAGAAGAATGAGTTACGAAGGAGAGGATAAAACTTCTTGACCTACCCACGCCTAGAGGTAGTGGCGATAGCGGAAGGCACGATGGCCTTCTATAGATTTCTTAAGGCCACGATAACATCAACCAAGTCTTTGAGATTCACTGTGACCACAAAATCAGAGGTCAGAAAGGGAAGCTGGGCTAGAGAAGAGTGGGCAAGAACGTGTAGATGTCTTTCTCCAACGACAAAGGGAAAGACGCTTTTGATAAGCTAATTAGTTTAGAGACGGTGTGCGCTGACAGGAGTGAGGTTAAGAGGTGGGATCCACAGGTTTAGAGTTCAACGAGTTAATCGTGATTAGATTATCACACGCGAAAAAAAAAACAAAACATGCCCTCATGCGCGTACACACACAGTCTCACAATATCTCCTCTCTCTCTCTCTCTCTCTCTTTCTCTCTCTCTCTCTGTCTCTCTCTCTCTCTCTCTCCCGCTCACCGCAGACAGTTGCTGAAGCCCTCGACGGCGAACTTGGTGAGGGTGTACGGCGCCATCATCTCGCGGCCCATGCTGCCCGCCACGCTGGATATGTTCACCACTCGACCTGTACAGACCAGAAGCAGTCGACCGTTCAGATGGTCAGGTGAGACAGAGAGAAGACAGGTCAAAATGAGGGACGGAAGGGTGGGGGACTAGTAGGTAGTAGGGCCTGATGAGAGAGAAGACATGGGGTGAGGCAGGAGGGGAAGGACCTAGGTGGTGGGGCAGGAGGCAGGTAATGAAGGAGAGGAAAGATGGTCAGGCGGTGAGGCATTGCAGTGTCAGGAGCATGTATCATCAGGATAGCGTCATAAGAGATTACGAATTAACATTGTTGTATTCTAAAGTCTAAAGTTCGTGAGTGCCTCAGCAACAACGGACTGTTCGACCTTCAGAGAGAAACTGAAAACATCTGCTGCCTTTCCGAAAGTGATCACTAATGTCCTGGATGGTTGTGTTTCCTAATGCTTCCAGACCTGTTTTGAAAGGTAAAATTTCCAAACTAGGGCGTATCTGTAGGGACAAACGGGTGAAAGGTACCAGCGCAAACTGCAAGAAAAAGCCAGGAATCTGTCCTTCTCAACAAACTTCGATAACGTCTTCTTCAGGGAAACGATGAAACATCCTGGCAGAGACACAGGCTTATCCGTAAACCTGTGAGATCAAGGAATTGGACAATGAGAGCACCGTTTCTGCCGCCGCTTTTGCCCAAGGATGTATAATTCTCTTGCTGAAGAAGACGTTGTCGAAACGACAAGAATATATTCCTGGCTCTTGCTTTCATTATGCGTAATTTCGGCCCTATTTTTACAAGGTATGGAAACTGATGAAAAGAATGAAAAGCAGTCTCAGTTCTCCTCCCTGAAGAATGGAGTCAAACAAGGGGATGTGCTGAGTCGTATCTTCTTTGCCGCCGACACAGATTTGTTCCTTGAAAGATGTGGACCTCACTGTGTGGGCTGCCGCGAGTGTAACACGTCTGCCAGTGTGGCTGAGACTGCTGATGGTTTGTTTTTGCTGTCATCTACCAGAGGTGTCATGAGGAAAATGCTTTGGCATTTACGTACTTGCGTTACCTGCGGGTAAACTGGCAAAGCAACGAGCCGAAGAGGGAGAAGAAAAAAGGATGTAGGGAGTATAAAAGGGAAAGAGTGCAGATGATGGAGGGAAAGGGACAAAGGGACAGGCAGGTAAACTGGACAAGTTGTGTGACAGACTAAATGAGGCAAGTGGTGGGAAAGAAGAGATGAAGACACATGAATGACTCAGAAAGGGTCTGTCAGGATGACGCTACGTAACTCGTCACAGGGGACCAGCAATCACCGGCCGGCCGGACCTTGTCTGCTCGCTCACGAGACCTTAAGGCCAGCCAGACAGACATTGGCTACACAATATCCAAGTGAGCCGTTGAAGTGTACCATATTCACAAAATTACCATGATATCATTATGGATTGTGATCCTAACCAAACTCCTCTTAATCAAATAACTTAACGTAATCCAGTCATAAGGGGCTTTTGTAGTTACGCATAGACGTGGCTCCAAGGCTCGGGACACTCTCCAGTCTCTGGTACTGGCAACATTGTTGGCAAGCGTGAGGCGCTTATCTGAGAGGATGGTCCCACAGATTATCACTCAAGTGATACTTGACAGAAGAGGTCAGACGGCCCTACATATTGATCACTATATGTATGAGGGAGAGGGACAGAGTGGAAAACGAGTGATAGCAGGGGAAAAGGGAAAAATGCAAAATCTGGATGAGGTAAAGTGTGGAGGGAAGACAGAGGACGTGAGTGAGGAGACAGAACACAAGGCGTGTGAGAGGAGAGAAGCGGGAGGCAGAAAGACTCACCCCTGGCTCGTCGGAGAAGCGGCAGGAAACTCTTGGTGGCCGAGATGAGGCCAAATACGTTGACTTCAGTCACTTGTCTGAAGGTATCCAACGACACCCACTCCACCTCCCCGAAGGCAGAGACTCCTGCATTGTTCACTAGCCCCCACAGCACTTCTGTGGCACAGAGAAATAGCGTCAACGTTCAACATTCCTGAACATTTGTGGAGGACATGTTGAATCCAAGCCTTCACTACTTCATCAACCCTAAAATACTCGTTTGGGTAGATGGTCAGTGCCTGTGTCCACCATTCTATCCTCTCAGTATGTCTGTAAGAGAAAAGGTTATTCCTATTGTTCACTATTCCCTGTCAGCTCTGAAGAAAACGGGTAGTCCCATCGTTGACTAGGCCCTCTTCCTCAGTACCTCTTTTGGTGAAATGATTAATCCCGTTTCTCTCCCTCACAAGAAGTACCTCTGTTAAGGCAACGGTTGGTGTCAGTGCCCAGCTGCATCCTCAGCCCCCATCCAACCCTCCCACAACCCTCGTAGTCTCAAGCGACCATCAGGGGACGATGATCATTATTCCCACTGTTCAAGACCCACTTACCTCCGGCACGCCACCACTCCCAGTACGGCTCTCGTTCTCTCAACCCTCACCGGCCATCCTCTACCCTCTCTATCGTAGGTCTGTGGATGACGATAGGAAGCCATTGTGTTCATTAGCTCTCGTCCCCTCATAACACTTTTTTTTTTTGAGGAGGGGGAAGGAAAGTGACGTAGTGAATCCCATGGTCTGCCAGTGGAATCCAGTTCCCAGAGATCCTCTCTGATGAAGGTGGTTAGTTCCCCCGGGCGGTCACCACAATCCTTCAGTGTTCACCATGTCCCAAATCTGTGTCACTTCACAGGTGGTGTCCAGCTCAGGGAACACCTGTAAGAGCGATGTTCAATGTTCACCTCTCTTTAGCGTTCATTAACATTCATTCTTAGGGGAGATGGTCTTCCCTAGTGTTCATGAGTGTTCAGTGGCTGCTGCAGCATTTCTGTAGGGAGGTTGGATAGCGTCTGAGTTTTCATTATTGTAGTTCGCTGGCGCCAGCAACACCTTTTAGGCGTAGATGGTCAGTCTGGCACTGAAAACCATTGTTGACCTACTTCCATAATCCCTCCATAAAGGGAAGAGTATCTGGTATTTGATAATAACGGGTGTATAAAGACGTACAGAGGCGTTACTGGTATTACTGAAGACATAAGACTGAAGGGCATTTACTATTAAATGATACGTCTTTCTGGTCTTTAGCTAAGGGCATCTCTAACTAGTTCTGTCGCTTCTACCTTCCCTTCACTTTTCCGTTCTGACGGTACTATATCTGTCTCTCCCATAGACAAAGCAACTGACTTTGGTTCTCGTTTCTCCTCCAACTCCACTTTAGATGACTCTGTCATTCCCTCGCCCCCTGATGTTCCTTTTACTAATCCTTTTAGGATTGTCCGAAAAGCGCTTCTCTCTCTGGACACAAACGATCCTTATGGTCCTGATGGTATCCATCCCCGTGAACTGAAAGAGTGTGCCTCTGAACTTGCACCTGTGCTTGCTCGTTTGTTCCATTTTTGTTTAAAGCCAAAACTTTTCCTTCTCCTTTTAAGCATTCATTGATACATCCCAACCCTAAGAAGGGTAACTGTTTCCAGTCTTTGAATCCCTCCTCAACTCCCATGTCCTTAGACACCTCGAAACTCAGTTTTCTCTCTGATCACCAGTCTGGCTTCCGTAAGGAGAGATCCACTAGTGATACTCTTTCCTATCTTACTGGTATCTGGTCAACATCCTTGAGAATTCGGGGAGTCTTGTGTAGTTACCCTTGATATATCTAAGTTTTTGACAGTGTGGTATCGGGGTCTCACCTCTAAGTTCCCCTCTTTTGGCTTCCCTTCCTAGCTTTGCTCCTTGATATCTAGCTTCCTTACCGGCCGATCTATCTCTGGTTGTCGATAAATCAGCCCCTCCCCCCCACCAACCCACCCTTTTTTCCATCAAGAGCGGTGTCCCTCAAGGTTTTGTCCCATCCCCCACATCTTTTTTTTTTTTGCTTTTTTTCAACAATATCCTCTCCCCCACAAATAATCAAATGGACTCATATGCTGAAGACTCAACACTGCATTCATCCATATCCTTCAATTCTGCTCCTTCTTCTCTCACTCGATCTGCATCTTGCCTTGACACAGCTTCCTCAATAAACTTAGACTTGGACAGGATATCTCAGTGGGGTAGACGGAATCTAGTCAGTTCAGATGCCTCCAAGACTCAGTTTCTCTCTATCGAAAACTCACAACTCTCGTCTCTCCTTTGAAAGTTCTGTAATTCCACCTCTTAACTCGATGAACATACTTGGCATTACTGTAACATCCACTTTTTGTTGGTAACCCCACATTACGGGAATAGCTAATTCTGCTTCTAAGAAACTGGGTGTCCTTTTTAGATGTCGAAACTTCTTTTCTTCCACACAGTTGCTCCGTTTATAGAAAGGACTGATTCGTTCTTGTATGGAGTACTGATCTCACATCTGGGGTGGTTCTATCTCTGCGTCCGTACTTGAGAGAGTTGAGTCGAAAGCGGTCCGACCTATAAACTGTCCCAGACTAACTTTCAAACTTGACCCCCTTGCCCTACGCCGCAATAATGGTTCACTTTCCCTCATCTTTGGCATTACTTTGGTTTTTGCTCCCGAAAGCTAGTTGTTTGTATGCCCCCACCATTAGCTAGACCACGCAATACTCGGCAAGCTGCTGCGTCATATTATTGCTGTATGGCCATCGGCAACTCAAGGGTGGGCCGTTTTGATAACTGCTTCCTTCCCTACACGTCAAAGCCTTGGAATTCTCTACTTTCTCATGTCTTTCCCAGTAACTATGACCTAGCACATTTCAAAAGAAATGTTTTTAACTTTTTTCAAAATTCGTAATTAATTTCCCTTGTCTTTTCTTTTTTCCTTTCATAATTCTCTTTACATTTTGATTAAGGCCCGGCCTTGATGTGAACTTTTGTCCGTGACTGGAGCCTTCAATATATAAATAGATAAGCTGTTTCCCAAAGATAATTTCCACTGGTACATATTGATTGCCTTTCCCTTATCAATTACTATAGTCACGAAATATACCGAGTGATTTACTGCTTTATTTGATAATGTTTAGCTAGAATTGATGCTCCCTGAAG
>JAUUDW010485205.1:0-12387 GCA_032361385.1 Panulirus guttatus | reverse complement strand
GTACATATATATACATACCAACATATACATATATACCCACATACACATGCATATACACATATACACATGTACATATTGACACTTGTTCGCCCCCATCCATTCCTGATGCCACCCCGCCCCACAGGTAAATAGCATCGCCACCCCCTTCGCCGGCGAGGTAGCGCCGGGAGACAAACGAAACGGCCACATTCGTACCGTCTGTTGGCTTCAGAGAACACTCTATCTCTTGTGTGACAGAGGCCATATACACAAGGAGAGTGTATGTGGTTTTAGAATTATCGCTAACTCCCGAAGAAGGTGTTCAGAATGTTTATCGGCTGGTGGATGTAGCTTGACGTTGATGGCTTTAAATTGACCTTGCCAGGTGATAGGCTCAAAGTCACATCAACCAATGACCCTGTGCGTGACAGTTTTCAATAATATTTTCCCTGCATTTGTACCAACATATAACTATCGTTCCATGTTTTCAAACATGTGCTGTATCACATTAGGTCTGTGTAAGCATCTCAGTTCACTGCTGTCACTCTGGTTTTGTGATATCGATTAATTTTACCAAGTCTCAAAATTTTACAAATAGTGAACACTGTTTGTTGCAGGTGATTTAAGCCATTATTAGAGAACTGTGATTTCTCTTGTAGATTCGTGACTTATGTATAAAATCAAACGAGAGAAAAAAGATACATTGCTCACAAAACACTATTGAGGTCTTGCAGCAAGTCTTGAGGTCTTCGCTCTCTTAACACATGCAGGTCAGAAGGCGGATACATGTTGCAGCGAGGGATGTTGCGGTAAGCATGACCCAAGCGTCCCAAATGTGCCAGTCAGCCAGTGGTGGTGATGGAGGCGTTGGTGTGAATGAGTCGATAAATCTGGATCGCATTGCCTCACTTGGAACTGTACACCGGGGGCTTTCAAGCGAGAGCCAGATGTCTCCTCCCTATCGGACAGACGAATATCCTGAAGGAGATGATAGATAGGAATGATAGCCGAAGATAATGATGATGAAAAGATTATCTGGGACGTTGCGCATCATCTAAACATCATTATTTACTAAAAGAACAAGAAAACCAGCGATTACATTATGAGAAACAAACTCTCACAAGACAATAACCCACTTCAATCCACCACTGTAGCTTAAAACTACTTCCCAGCTGATGAGGCAATCTTCAATATAACGTAAACTACATCGGTATAACTACAGCCTCATTCAGCAGGCGATTAGCAGCCCACCTTCAAAACGGAAGCCACAAAATGCACTTGCAACAACAACATAATATAAACCTTGCTGGCCAACATCTCACTGAAACCAGATAGTAATGAACCATCGCCACGACCCTACAAGGCTGCAGATAACAGAAGCCATGGACATAAAAGAATGTAACCCCTTCAAAAATCATCATAGTACAGAGCAAGCTTGGACTGAACAGCTATTTTCAACTGCACCACAGATGACCCCATTCACTACCTCTGCTCTCTTTAGGAGAAGAGACCCAAGGAAATTCGCCCATTAGGTGACCTGCTAAGTTTTACCCCCTACGTGAGGGAACGTGATTCCAGTTGAAGATATTACCTCCGTCCTCGGCCTCATCAGTAGCATTACAAGACTCGAACCAATTTTGTCTCTGTTCTTTTCATTTGTCTTTGTTGTATTAGATCTAGATAATTAGACAGGAGAGAGAGGCAGCGTTTACGTGCCCGAAACGTCTCACATGTGGTTCAGTAATAAAGTGAACGTGATTTTGCGACATCTATTTCACACTTTATCTGATGAAGCTGTTTTCCACACGAGAGCACTCCATCACACTCCTGGTGTTACTAAGGTACACTCATAGCCATCAACCACCATTAGAGAGAGCCGTCATTCGGTCAGCGTCCAGATCCTCCACATCATACACAGGCTCATCAACAACTCGGGTTCTCCCTGAAGCCATCCTCCCCACACCAGACAACAGCTCACTTCCTCCTCCGAAGATTAAAGACCCCGAGTTGGTAAGCCCTCTCGAGGTCATTCATTCTCGTTCGGGAGATTTTGTTCGGCTTTATCTCTCATTTTGCTAGGTTGCCTCTCCCCCGGGGAGAGGTGTGGGGAGTGAGAGGGGGGAGGGAGAAAGAGAGGTAAATGGAGGCTTACTCTCACCAGCCCTGACACTCGACCGTCCGTCCGATGGTGTACGAGAGAAGCGTCCTACAGTCCAGCAGCTTATCAGCCGATTCCGGGGAATGATGGGGATCTTTGGCTCGGTGATTGTGCTATGATAGGCGGTCTTGGGGGTTTAGAGTATATATGACAACTAGAGACTGAGTGTGAGCGAATGTGGCGTGACGTTTTTCATGTTTCCTGGCGCTACCTCGCTGACACAGGGGGTGGCGATGCTATTTCCTGTGGGGTGGTGTGGCATCAGGATATGGAGGGAGGCGAGCAAGTATGAATATGTACATGTGTATATGTTGGTATATATATGTATGTATTGTTCATATATATGCATGTATGTATATATGTTTGTAAGTGAGTGAATGGATCTTTCTTTGTCTGTTTCCTGGCGCTACCTCGCTAACGCAGGAAACAATGATCAAGTATAATAAATAAATAAATAACTATCTGTCAAAAACATAATAATAGTACAAACAGTGAAGGAGAAAAAACTGGCTTCCATAATAAAAGCACTGCTAAAAAAAATTTATATAAGAAAATACACAATAATTCTATTATGTTCATTATCCTAATTGCATAGCTTACTTAAAAATTGTTCTGGACTGTTAAAGAAAAATTTTCATTAACAGCAATACATGCACAGTAATCTATCACTAGCACCTCATTGTCTGATTATGTCAGTATGTTACAGTCTCCATTTGTTTACAACCATGGAGTGAATCACAAAACATGGCTCATAATGCAGGACAAGAAGTTGCATTCTTAAAATTCTAATAATTCATGAGAGAATTTTTATTTATTTTTGATTAATGACTGACAACTATATATCTCCTTCAATTAAGTAAAATGTGTGAAACAATTTGACCTTCGTATCCTTGATTCTAAAAATTTACTTTTGGATTTTTTATTCCTTTTTATTACAGCACTTGATCACAAATTAACAAATCAAAAAAATCAACAACATAAGTTGTCATTCACTTTTTAATAATGAAGAGATAAGCATTTATCAACAATATAATGGAGCACTGAGACTGCAGACAGCAATACTGCTGACCAATTGAGGGAGGGTATGAAAAACCTATTGGGGCAATTTAGATCAACAGGATACAAGTACATTGATAAAACAACAGAAAAGTTGCAGTAATTTCATAAGTACATATACTCATTCTGACACAAGTGATGATGCGTATGTTGGAATTTTGGGGGAATTTTAATAAGTTCTGGCCTGCCTATTAGTCTTCTAGTTGTTTTCCAGTTAATATTTTTTTAGCAAACAATGGGGTCAATATGGCCTCCTTTTGGGCCCTGCAAGCAATTATAGGGGCTACCATCCTTCAAATTTAAAAAAAAATTACTATTTGTTCAGGATTATATATACTGTAAGTAAAACAGATAACCCAACACTTCCTTAATCTAGTATTTTCAATTACATATGAGGTGAATCTGGCTTAAAACTTCTTAAACTCCTAAAATCAGTATTAGAAAACTACCTACCAAGATCTGAAAGCAAGTATATTACTGTAAACATTTTAAGACTACTTGCCATTGTTACTGTGAACGTACTTAACATCTAGTATCTTGTACCATATTTTTTGTTCCACTGTACAAAGAAATCATGGATATACTGTAGTTTGAAGATGAACCCATAAATATTCTTAAGTTAGTATCTGAGCATGGTATAGCACAATATGACATAATAATTTGCTAGCACAGCCAGAGTGAAGAGTTTTGAATATTCAGTTCATATATGTATGTCTACCTATGCATACTCCAGAGAGTATGCATAGCAAGACTGCATGTCCAATCAGTATGAAACAGAGTTTGTTATATGACTAGCCTTGGACTGAAAGGTTTTACACACCAGTTACATCATATATTCGGATTTTCTTGGTAAGTTAACTATATTCTCTTCCCTTGTTTTTCCAAGGTAAAATCAAGCTCTCCTAAAAAGTAACACAATAGTTATTTTATGCCTTTTTTTTTTTTTACTAAGTATTCACATTAGCAGCTGTTATCAATATCGTATTAAATACTTCTTATATTATTTTGGATTAACTCTGCAATAATTGGCAGGCTGTTCCTTTGGCAATATGCAGCATCTGCAGAGAAGGAAGAGGATGAAACAAATACCTACCTACATAAGTATAGTCATTGGTTTACTTTTTATAAGAATTTTCTTAGGAAAGCCATAAGATATTTACATAACAATCAACAACTTACAGAACATTTAAGCTATATGTCATGCAACTTTGTTATGACTCGCAGCACTAACAATGGCATTAGGCCAAGTGAGTCCATTTCCAATGGGTTTATGACAAGACGGGAACAAAATATGCCACAATCCTCTGGAAGGATAAAAAGAAAAAAGTACGTAAATACCGTGTAATTGCAGAAAGCTGACTGTTTAGAACAAATAATGCACTTTTATGGTTAGCATTACTGAAATGAAAAGAACCTCGTCAACACTTTCCATGTCAAAGTGTAAATTCATGCTCCACACACACACACAAAAAAAAAAAAAATCAAACTTACCTGCCATGGAGTAAACCCAAGAATATTTTCCAGTTCTCTGACATTCCAAAGTCGTATGGATTCTTGTATATCTGTTGACAAATAAAGTTTAAGGATACTTCTTTAGCTTATGTGTCAAGCTGTCAGACTCAGGAAAACTAACCATGGAAAGACATCTGATCTTGTTGGTTTTAAGGGGTACAATGAGTACTTGAAAATATTCCAAAGAAAATTACACCTGCCTTATGATTTCTTATATGTTAATATGATACCTAAGCTTTTCATCATAACCTCTGAAGTCCTGATGATAGACTATCTTCCTAAAGAGAAGTAACATCAACTAACCTGGGAGATTTTTGCTAGCCTTTCAGTCTCCTTTTTGTTGATGTGTGCTTCGATGCTGGTTTCTCCTCTGGATATAAGTCTTCCATGCCAAGTGGCCAATCCACCAAGAGAGAAAAACACACCTGCCATTGCAATTTAGATTTAAACTTATTTGAAGCACTAAACAGTTTGATAGAAGCAAAGGATATAAACCTTTTCTACACATGTTCATCAGAGCTCAGCACTAATGAAGTAAATGTCATCTGACAGAAAAATGGAGGCCAAATTTTTTTTTCTTAATACCGTTGTGATATATAAGTATGCCTGACACTTTTGTTTTAAGACTCCTATCCACACAACAGTCTGACTGTAGTAGCTGGATAGATGAAACAAGCAGGCACAGTGAGTTCCTAAAAACAAAAAAATTCTGGTAACAATATATAGGAAATCTCATAATTTTGTGAAATACAAAAATGCAAAAGAAAAATCTTAAATGAAAGACATGAAACCAAGAGACTTACCAGTGGTAAGCATTCCAGTATACATGATAGAAAATCTATACCAATAATTTCTTCTTTCCCTCTCAGTTTCCTCTTCAGACGGCTCAAGAAGAACTGGACTGCCAACTGTACCACCATACTAAAAAAATATATGGAAAGAGTTTCATCATCTAAAATTTACAATATAAGAAAATTAAGTAAGGTATACTGTTGGAAACCCTTCATTACTTAATTTTTTAATTAACTCTATTTATAGCATTTTTCCCACATGCAAAGTATAACATTCCTATGGTCTTCAAAATTACATTTTGTGAATATGGTCCCTCACCCCAGCCAATGAACAGCATGTGTGGAAGGTCCACTCCTAAGTAAAGATTTCGTTTATTTATAGTACCATATCGGCTGCCAATCTGACAATAAATATATCTACCACAAAAGGAGAAATAGGAACTGTACATTCTGATCTTCGTTAACAGATGGTGGTGATATGATATGCATTCATCATGGCAGTTATCAAACCTTTTAATCCACTGTGCCCCTATTTAAACACCAAATTCCATTATTATGCTTTGGTATCTGATATTAATGATTTTAACTGAACTGTTACAAAATTCTCTAAAGTAATTTATGGGTGTCTGCAGTTATTTAATTTAAACACACTAGTATATGATCAGCTTCCATTTGGGAAATGTACACACTGGTAGCCTTGATATGGTGGTTAAGTGAATACCATAATATCAGTGGCAATAAGTCCCTTGAATATTTATCAATGACTTCTTTACACAAATTCATGTTGGGAAAAAAAAAAAAACTTACCACAGGCATCATGTGGGTGCCGTTAACTCTAACTGGATAGCCCTCAAGCTTCTCCTCTTGACGTGAACTGTTGTCTTCTATTACGTAATCCAGGGCATCACTTAATCCTCCGCCCATCTCTCCTCCAAGCCATATTTCTTTGTAGGCTATTTCAAAACCCAATGTCATTATGAAAACTGTCCCTATTGTCATGTAAACCATGTACATATAGAAGTACCGGTGATTGAAGTGTCCCACGCAGTTATTGAGCCAGGCTTCATTACTGAGTTAAGGAAATCCAGTGTATATTGTTTTCTAAGTCTAACAAATGAGCTGAAAGTGCTCCAGTATCCATCATAGGTGAGATCCAGTGCCGCTTTGCTTCTTAGCCTTTAGTGCCTGACCTGTTACAGGCCACTGGCAGAGAGAAACTCAAGCAAAGTGTTTCCAAAGGCTCCTACTTAATGATCCTACCAATTACTTCTACCTAATCTGTCAACCTAATGTTCCAACCTACTACTTCTACATAATGCTCTTGCCTAATGTCCCTGCCAAGTATTTTTATCTAATGTTTCTACCAAATGTTTCTACTAACTGCTTCTATCTGTTGTTCCTACCACTTTGCCAAAAGGTAGGACTAGTGCATAGTGCTCACTGCTCACCGCAGGAAAATCTTGAGTTACAAAGAATGAGTTGTATGAGTTAAGTGTTGTCAAGTGTTGTGTGACAACGAGAGATTGTATGTTTGTGGACATAATGCTGGCAGTTCACTAGTGAGTGAGGCAGAAAGAAAAGACAGGTACCTAGGTCAGAGGGGTGTAAACTGACAAACAACACCACCTAACACCAGAATCTTCAGCCAATTTTTGCAAGGGCTCTGCTTTTCTTCAATATCTCATCATAGGCACTGTTCCATAAATTAGTTGCATCATTAAACCTTGAAGGAATCTGATTATCTGTTACCTGTCATTCCATTTAGATTAATATTCAAAGTATGAAGGTCTTCATTATCTCTGTTTTTCAGTTTTGGAACAAAATTATTTTTGGACAAAAATATTCATTTTAATTTCAGAAATTAGACTGAATCAGGGTGCAGAAATCAACTCTTGAATATTAAAATAAAGAGGTGAGGGTATGAGCATTCACATTATTGTCTTTGTAAGTTATTAAGCTATAAAAGGATACGGCAGTGGTGATCCATCTTGAGAATACATCGGTTACACACAGAACAGTGGTGTGTACGTGGTGACTTTGGTGCTATACACTTCTTGCAAACACTTACTGCCTCGCTGATTAATATTCCCTGTAAATTAAAACCACAGTGTAAAGAGAATGTCGTATATAGTAAAATCATTGTAAATGAATCAGTAAAATTTTCCATATTACACTAACATCTGACACTCCCATATCTGTCCCTTGCAAGGGTACTGATGCTCAGTGAAAAGTCGATTGTTTTTGCAGAATCTGCTGCTCTTTTAAAACAAGTAGCATTGCAATAATAATATAGGAAGCACCAAAGCAATGTGCAAGCCATGGTACAATTCAACCCTTGCATCAAGCCTCTTCTTAGAGCAATGAAAACCCTTTGTAACTTTATCTGTTTGAGAAAAAAATACATCTAAAAGTACCACTCTTCATATTAAATATGCCTGACAACACATCTGATACCCCTCATACCTGACAGCAGAGTAGCACACATAAGAAATTTTTCATCAGGCTAAGCTGTATATCCTCAACCATTATATCATTTTTTATGTAGAAATATGATTAGTAATCTTATCACTGTATAGAGATATTTTCTAGAATATTTAAGAATCCCCTGCACCCAGATCCTATTTTACAGTGGATATTAGGACCACTATAGTGAAAGGGTTAAGATATTCCAGTCTACCTGTAATTATAATTTCCTTGCTGACTATTACTGGACTTTCCTTTCATTGTATAGAGTTATGTCAAGTTGTTCCTTTTGCTTTGGAGATATGCATAACACTAAAATATAGCCTATTTCTGTTTCTTTCAGTTAATGTACTGAAAATAGTATGGATCGGCTTCTAATCTGTCTACTTTAACTGTCCCGCAGCTAACAGTGACATAAATCAAGACACCTCCTCCTGTCTTGAGCAAATAGTTTTCCAGTGAACTCTTTATATCTGATTTATGGTGAGAACATATAATGATAGTTTGTTTCATTCTTGCATTATGCCTCTCGAGTTTGTTAGTAAGGTCACCACTTCAGCTTTCTCCTGCCTTAGCTGTCCTTCTGTTCTATTTCCATTTCTATCTATGACATGCCAAATTACCTATTCAGTTCATGTGGAGGCCATCTCTGCCATTAGGGCCTTCATCCTTACTAAAATAGTTCCACAGACCTAAAAGAAACACATTCTCCACCTCCCTTGAAAGAAACTTAGCTGTTGACACCCAGAATTCCACTAGAATGCAGGAATAAACATTATCTAGGCAGTAGTCTGAACTTACACAGTTATCTAAAGCTCTCTCTGTGCTTACTTATAACTTACTTGTAGCTTATTTTGGGTTTTGATTTACCTATGATACAAGCAACTTACATAAAGGAAGCCATCGAAGTTGCATCATTATAATTTTTTGTAGTGACTAATTCCCATGACGGATGCATATTCTAACTATCATGCCTAAGACAAAACACACTGTAATCCTCTCATTCAAATCAGGATGTAAATAAACTGAATCTTGAATAATATGAACCAAACTCCGGATTTATGACCTTGATTCTCTAATACAAAAACCAATATGGATGTCAGAGTTCACAAAAGCAAGAAGATAGACATCTCTCAAAATTGTTTCACAACTTCAACAGTAACCATATCCAAGACTGCACTTTTAATACTTATCATATCATGTGGGACCCCATCTCAGCTAAAGATTCATGGATATATACTTTTCATCTATACATACAGCTCATCCCAAACAGAGAAGGGAATACTGATACTGTAGAAGAACCTTAAATAGCACCAAGAGGTTGCTTTGCACATCTGCGATAAGGCTGGCCAGCAGGACTTCTATGTGGGTGAGAATAAGGGGTTTGGATGAACTGATGTGCTTTGAAGGAAATACCAAGATTTTAGTGCCCTTTTAGAAATCGTGTAATTCAGTGTGGTTCAGGGTACCCATGAAGGTGAATTTCATGGCATCCTTGGGAAAGACGAGTCATCCATGCAGAGGAAAAGAGAATAAGTTATTGACTCATGTATTTTACATTTCTGGATGCAACATAAAAAACTCACCTCTGGAGGAGTACCCGGATCTGTTATAGCTGCCATTATGAAGTGGAAGGTGACATTTATTAGTATCCAGTGTCCTAACACAATAAGAAAACAGGTAAGTACTGGTGATTTCTGCCAGTAGTAAGGTAGACCGATGATATATACAATAGCAACAACTGAGCTAGTTAGTGTTACTACTCCTCCAACAAGAATCTGAAAAAATTATGAGTACATCAATAACTTTAAGAAGCAATACAAGAGCTACAATATATCATACCGTCACTATTTTTCTATGCGGGGAATAGGGACAAAGGTTATATTATGGAAGAATTTTTCAAGTGAAAATAATGGACACAAAAAAAAAAAGTTTCTCCGAAACAGACTCTGCAAGAGAGACTGAGACACTCAGAAAGGATTCTATACAGGTCACTCTATAGTGAGAAATAATGTATCATGTATTATGCATGATTACCTGATCAGAAACACATGGGTACTACTGAGAGAAAAAACAGTTTTAGAGTATTAGTCTTTCAGTATCTGAACATACCAATATGGGAATATATGCCTAAAAGTACAGTGAAGCATCACCAACTCATCCCCTGTCAAGTTGATTCTCAGCCAATTCATGCACAAACATTTGAACATTTTCATCTGAAATGGGCAAATCTACTGATAAACCAGCAAACAGCAAGTTGTGCAGCCTTATCTATCCGTATGTACATTTTACAACGAACCTTAATGTATCAGGTTTCAAGAGGAAACTCCAGAAAAATTGAAAAAAAAAAACATTCCTGAATTTTCAGTTAACCATAATATGGGAGATATAAAAAATTTAAATGTAAGGTGCTTATTCATATCGGATGGTAATATTATTGTTATATTACTGTACTCATTATCATATTCAATATCACATAACTAAATAATGATTAAAATAAGAAATTACTCATCTAAAAATATCTCCAAATTTGGACATCATGACTTAGAAAGGCAATGATAATTGCACTTGAAATAGGATATATTTCTTCAATATGTCTTTGCTATATATATTCAAATTAATTCTAGACTATACTACATTATTCTTCTGATTGATGACTCACTATTTTTCATGGAAAATATCTATTTGATGAAAAACAGGTACCAACAAATGTGGGAAAAGGAAAAGAAAGTTTTATTTAATATTATGTTATCTTAGTTTTAGTTTCATTTTGAAAAATATGGAAGTGGATTTAATATCTGAAGAAGTTTGAGAAAAGTATGATTGTTCAATATACTGTACTGTTTTTATTTCTTGATACTATCATTGATACTTACTGGACCCAGCACTTTGGTGAAATGGTCCACAATCCATACCATTGGTTCCATCAGCACCTCAAGAGCATATCCCATATTCACAAACTCATTGTAGAGTATTGCTTTCATTGTAAGGATGAAGAGGTAATACTTCCATTGAATCCATTTCCTGGAACATTAAAACTTCATATAAATTCTGGAGAAGATATATTACTTTAACTATTACAGTAAATTCATGAAAAGGACAAGCAAGCTATTCTTCAAGAAGTAATACCACTATTTGAAAGTCAGTCTCATTAAAAATGCACACTTGCAACTATACAAGATCATGAATACATTACTAATAACTATTAGGCAAGAGAATTATTTCATAAATATTGTATTACTGTAGAGCACTAATTAGCAGTACCTGAACTCCCTCTCCATAAGCTGTCTTATAACACAATAATGTCAACTGATGTGTTGAAACCCAGATCCTGGTTTATCCTTAAATATTCGATCATCTACATTTATGGTGCATAATCTCATGATACTTCTACAGCTATCAATATATGAAAAAGAGGTACAAAACTTTAAGTATATTTCTAGAATAATTTCATCAAAATATCAAAGAAAAAGAGGAAAATATACTCTCAGCCTCAAGTATAAAATCTTAACTCAAAATTATGGAGCTTGCTTTCTTACCATGTTTTTTGAGGTAAGTTATAAAGTCTTTGCATTAGTTGTTGAACTTTTCTTCTCCAAAGAAACAACATGATGCCTGTCAAAACACAATATTATTATTCTAGTGTTATCTAAATTCACTTATGTAAATTTTTCCTTGAAATTAATAGGCTATATGCTTGACCATTTCCTAAAAGCAGTATAATACATGGGAAGCATATATTTCACAAATACTGCACTGTTTTATTGCCTAATGTCTATCTAAGTATTGCTTAGAGAATAATGTTTGTCTTGAACTTATGCATTTCTAAGAAAATATACCAAATATTTTAATGACTGAAGATCATCACAATTAATATGATAAGTAGTTCAAAAAATGCTTTTATGTACTGTATATCAATAAGCGCATTTTGGTATAAACCCCCATTACTTAACGTAACCAAACATAACTCAAAGTATAAGACTACTGAGAGAACGTAACCAAACATAACTCTAAGTATAAGACTATTGAGAGACTCATTAAATTCTGCCCCATTCAAACTTAATAACATATAAATCAAATTCATGTATGTGCATGACAGACTATTAACTGTGACCAATAATGTGACAGAAGTACATCAGGGTAACTATGGGAATAAGTGTAAATAAAAATAATACAACTGCTAAAAAAAGAAAAAAAAAGACCATATGAAAACTCTGCCTACCTGAGATTCAAGATTTATCTCAAAATATAGCACTCTCACTCATGAAAATGCACCAACAATATGGTCATGGATGTCGAGGGGGAACACAACCCCAGCATGAGACAAATATATTACTGGTGTATATCTACTGTTATTTCGTTTACTAGCTCTGGTTTGAGAAGGGTTCTATAGGTTCTGTTAATAATTCACAAGTGTACTGATTACTT
>JAUUDW010484983.1:0-11212 GCA_032361385.1 Panulirus guttatus | reverse complement strand
CTTTATTCTGTCCCTCTACTCATCTGAATTTATTGAATACTGGGCTACAGATCCATTGATAAAAACTTCCACTCTATCCAAGGTAATGCTAAAGGCTCGCTTCATGATCATTTTACAGATGCTATATTTTTCTGATGATAGTATTTCCTCAAGAACTGAGAACAAGAATAATACTACAAAAGTACATACAGACCATAGAGGTACAAGGATACAAGATACTATTGACATATTTATGAAAAACCTTTGTACCAGATTCCCAACTTTGTGGATTATGATTTGTTTCATACTTGATTGCCATTTTCTGTGTAACTGAGGTAGTGTCAAGAACAGATGAAGAAAGGCCACATCCGCTCACATTCATTCTCTGACTGTCAAGTGTAATGCACCAAAACCACAGCTTCTTTCTCTGCTCTGCCAGCTTTCCCACATCTTCACCACAAGTGTCCTCAGGTCCTGACCCTCCAGTTTTACCAGTCCCTAGCAGGGAGAATCATGCACTTATGGATGTGTTAAATTATCAGTACTACAAAGTCAAGACAGTCTGGCATAAATCCGAGTGGATCAGCAAGAGGCCTTCAAATAGATGCTGCAGGTTCAACAGGAAGTCGCAGAGGTAATCATCCAGCTTAAGGATGGCCTTAGGGGATTTCTTCGACTTCAGGAGTGCCACCACCACCACCAAGATGAGACACTGGATGCCTTAAAGCAGTGTGAGTGCAAGCGATTGTATGAAAGAAAGTGTCCCTCGTTTCCCCCTCTTCCTTCTCCCATACCAAATGTGCCACCCAACCCACCCTCATTCCCGAGTAGTGTTTATACATGCATACCAGTCCCTGGAACTTTATAGTGTCTGTCTCTACATAAGCATACCTGTCCCCATAACTTTATGGGCATGCGAGTGAATGATTTTGTCAACAATAATAATAATGCCTGTAAAAAAGACTACGTTCTGAATTGGTACAGAAACTTTCAGTTATGTATTGATCACCTCAAGCATGTACCTGGATTGCTACCACAACCAGTCATTTTTGTGTTGGTAAACTTGAGGGTACCTGAACAAAACAGCAGCATGGCTGACAGTACTGTACTTACAGTCTAATTTGGAACATTGCTTCCCTCAGGAAGAGGTTCTTTACCTTCACAATAAAGTTACCATAGAGTCCATAGATGTGGTGTGCCTATGGGAATGTAGAACACCTGTTAGGTCAGTACCACCAAAATTACCTATCTTTAGTTATTATGATCTTAAATCATGCAACTCATGTCAAATGTACATCAAAAAAACCATTGCCCCTGTTCCCATTAGTGTTAAGAAGTCAAGGCTGTGGAATGCAGTCTCATGGTATCAAGGTCTATGCAGGTAGCTCCACAATAAACATATTCAATTTATATGCACAAGCAGGCATGCTTAATATACCAAGCATGCCAGAATGTATCCAGTCAGAACCAGCTTTAATAATTGGGGATTTGTAACACTAAACACAGATTGGTAATTCCAACCATACTAATCTGAATGGGTAGCAGCTGTTAACACTGTTGAATACATATGATAATGTACATTTGGAAGGGGACCTAGAGTCAACTCATGTCCATGATAGGATCCTTGATCTTTGTATAGGGTTCAACATCTCGCACACTACTCATTCTTCCATTATTGTTCATGATATAATACAAAGTGATCATCATCTTTGGCTTACATTTAACATTTCTCATACCAACCTCCCTGGGGGAAAGTTCAAATGAAAATTACTCAAAATCCCTGCTAATCAGTATCAGAACCTGCAATACTGATCCACAACTTAAGAAATGTAAGTCTCTCGTTGGGAGAATCGAACTAGCTTACAGGCAATCACAAACACTAGAAATACTGGAACTATTTCAGTATGCCCTAGGAACTGCCAGCCAGTGCATGACTAAACTTAGACTATCTGGGAAACATTTGTTAATAGACTGAACATGCATACACCTATCAGTGCAGAGTGGGGAGACATAAACAAAGTAAAGGGTAAAAAACCAGCTGTCAAACCCTTTACATAGAACCAACAACCTACTTGATACCTGGGCCTCTATAGCTAGTTTTCATATGTAGACTAATCCACTTCATGATGAACAAGGGGCATGATGACTGCAATATCCTAATCACTGAATTTGGACTTGAAGCTGTACTGACTAAAGGCAAAGCAACTTCCCCAGGAGAGGATGTCATCTATCACCTAGTAAATCTTATGGCTCCTACGCAATGCACCAAACAATCTTCTTGCACTTTACAACATGAGCTATGTGACAGGAGTTCTACCTACCTCCTGGACGAACAGCTTTGTCATTCCAATTCCCAACCAACCTGATGCCTTTAGACTATCACTGACAAGTTTATGTAAAACCTTTGAGAGAATGGTATTCATTCATCTACATAGAACTAGAGAGCATCTAGCTCCAAATCTATATGGTTTTATGCACAAAAATGGTGTACATCACTGGATCACCACCTTTTTAACTTTCCATACAGAGTACAATCAGCACACCTTCCTTGACCTTAAAGCTGCTTTTGAGAAAGCCATTCGATATGTAATCTTGTAGGAACTTGCTTAAATGGGTACAGGAGGTTGGTTTTGCAATGGATCTCTGGTTACCTCTCTAACAGAAAGTCATCCATTCTGTTACAGGGGCACAGAAGTGAAATCAAAGAGCATAAAATTGGTACTCCACATGGCAATGTACTTAGCCCCATCTTGTTTAATGTTCTAATTGGTAACCTTCTTCAGTCTATGCCCACGAATACTGAGCACCATATACCCAGCTATGCTGACGATATGGGTATAACAACACACTCACTATACTCAGCCATGCAGCAGATACCTGTGAAAGGTTGGGTCTTGTCACAACCAAAATCCTCAACAGATGTCTTCCTATAAGAGTTGGAGTCATCAAAGAGATTTGATTAAATAATGGGTCCCACATTGATTATGTAAAAAGGCACCAGTATCTAGGGTTAGAGGTACCAACTGATTATGTAAAAAGGCACCAGTATCTTGGGTTAGAGGTACCAACATTTGGAGATTTTGTAACGAGACTTAACCACCAATGTAGAGGAGCCTTAGGGCACTCAGAGCTGTTGCTGGCCCCAATCCTCAGTCTGGGACCAATGTCAGAACAGTTAAAATGATGTACATCACTTGTATGTGTTCTGTGACTGATTATGCTGTACCTCTGTTGCTCTTACATCTGAGAGAAGGTTTAGGAGGACTGAGAAAATACAAAATGAAGCTATGAGAATCGTTCTTAGCCGCCCTGAAACATCAAAGATTCTAAACATAGTATCATAGACAGAATAACTGAAATCAATCTACTTATTGGGATTAGGAAGCTCAGGCAAGCACATCCCAATCCACGTGAAGAAGCCTTCCAGACTTTTCCGAGTGAAAGATCTCCATCCAGATGGATTACTACAACTGGGAATAGGCGGAGAATGTATGGTTTTCATGAACTTTACCTTGAGAGACAACAATTGAACTACCCTGTCCCATGGGAAATTAACCTCTTTGATATAACTATTCCCCCATTCCTCCCAGAACCTCTACTCAGGTCACAGCCTGATGCTCATTACCAAACTGAAACCATAACCACTGACTATAATCATCCACAAACTATATATACAGATGGCTCCTTACAACAAACCACTGGGCTGCTAGAAGTGCTATTGTTGTAACATACTCATGGTTTTTATGATAATCAAGGACTCTGGGTTAATAAATGGACATCCAGACTCCAAATGGAACTATTTGCTATCCTTACTGCCCTTGAATACATTGAAAATCAGATGAAAGTCTCATGGTGATTCTCTTTCATCATTATCTACATTAAACTGGCTTCATTATGACTGTAATATGCTTATGTTTGAAGCACAACACAATTATAAAAAAATTACTCAAGTTGTGCTAAATCTTAGAATTCACTTTCTCTGGGTTCGATCCCACATCGGGCTTAGAATGCATGATAAAGCTGATGAACTAGCCAAAACATCTGCCTTGAAAGATGAACATGATTACCCCCTACATCTACCAGTGAGAAGCCTTAGAACATAAACAAAATCTTTTAGATGTAAGAAATAGTGAAATCAATACAAGTAGGTCCATTTACCATCATAGTATCATGCAAGATGGGCCATATATATATGGATCCACCATCAGGATCAGTAGAAACCTCATTGTCACTGTCACTTGACTTAGGCTGGGCTATAGATACTCATGAGAGTATGTCTCTCCTGTTGATAATGAACATACCAAAGGTAAATTTTGTCTACAAAGTAATTCTCACAATCTTGAACACTATGTAATGGACTGTTGCAAAACATGTGAGTTCAGACATGATACTTGCCAAACACTACAAGATATTTGCAAACATTTCATCCATGACAATGTTTTACCTCAGATACTTGAAAAGTATCTTATGGTAAAGAGTTCTTCTCTTATTCATCTTGATATGTAATCCAATCACCGTTATTCAACTGTTGTAAGCTTCACTTACCATGTAAACTATCAAATCAGTCATTGTGTTTCCCAAACCATGTTGACACTTTTCTCACCATATAACCTATAATGTATTTCAATCTTTGAGGCCCAGTCCCTGGACCTTTGTGCACTCTGTATCCTCTTCGCCGCTGCCCACGGGATGGGCAGGAATGCACAAAGAACTCGCCGCTCTTGCGGCCAACGTAAAAATCAAGTGTAAGTCAACTAAGCTACACGGCAGCCGAGGTCCACTGTAGCTTGTACTGTGAAGCTGCGATATAACAGCGTTGATTCCTTTCGATTTTATTGCTTTTGATTTAAATCAGTTTTCAGCGAATAATGATACACGGAGTGTGCGTGCATACCATAGCCATAGCATGTGCATAGTCATAGCAGTTCAAGTGTGTCTGGTCGTTAGAAGAGATGGCTCGTCCTTTACCAGTATGTTGACACCTTCTGCGTCACCTAAAAGAACACACAAACTGTCACACAGAGGCCGACCCGTGCCAGTAAATGGTACACCCACGAATGTGCTGTCACTAATAGAATCCGTTGCCAGGATTGGCAACTGCGTTCGTCGGAGGATTATTGCTGTTGTTGACCGATCCGCCAAGTTTCTGTCATGTTCGGGTCTTGCCAACTGACGGCCCCTCCTGGGGTGATATCGCTGCTGTTGTATCGTATCATACATGAGTTATGCTGCACCCCTTGTGACGGCCACTGACTTTACTCTCAGTACTGTCAGCAAGACTCCCAGGAAATCGTTTATGCAGTAAATAGACCATTGGTAACAGACACCACGCGTGATACTGGTTGGTGAAAACTGTAACGATCTGTATCTCGCACTGCTTGTACCAATACCAATCTGTAACAATCACCACTAACAGTTGTTACTATCTGTAACAATATCAATATCCATATGTAACAATCATTATCATTAGCTATGGTTACTCGAAGGATCATACACCTGTACCACTCACTACCTGTAGCTGTGATTACTTATATTATTCACCTGTAACATCCACAACTTTAACTGTGATTATGCATGACTGCACCCATCTGTAACAATCACGACTGTTGTAATGATCATCTGTAGTCTCCTGTAACCATGACTTACAGTAACAGCCCCCATCCAAAAGAAAGATCATCTGTAACAAGGAACACCTTTAGTAAGACCGCCTGTAACAAGGATCATCTGTAATAAGACGCATCCATGATAAAAACCACCTGTAGCAAGGACGATCTGTAATAAGGATCCCCTGTGACAAGAGCGATCTTTGATAAGGACCATCTGTGACAAGGACCATCTGTAATAAGGACCACCTATGAAGAGATCACCACTGATAAGGACCACCTGCAACATGGACCCTCTATAGTAAGGAACACCATCTTTAACAAGGACCAACTGTAACAAGGACCACCACCAGCAAAAAGGACCACATGTGGCAATGGCTGCCTCTAACAAAGACCACTTATAAAAAGAACCACCAGTAATGGACCACCTGTAACAAAGATCACTTTTTATAGGGTCCACTTGTAACAAGTACCACCTCTAGTAAGGACCACCTGTAACGAGGACCATTTTTAACAAAGACCAGTTGTAACAAGGACAACCTTAACAAGGGCCATCTGTAGTAAGACCTCTTTTAACAAGAACCACCCGAGACAAGGTCCAGTTGTAACAAGAACCACCTGTCACTACTTGAAATAAGGGCCACCGGTAACAAGGACTACCTCTGAAAAGGATCGTCTGTAACGAGGACCACTTGTTTGAAGGACGACCATAACAAGGACCATCTGTAACAGGGACAGCCCGTAACAAACCATCTTTAATGGCACCAACATCCACAATGATATCCCGTCACGAGTACGGCAGTAGCCTCTTAGAACACGCGACTCAAGACGACCGTTAGCGTTTCCTGCTTTCATAATGTTCAACAGATCGCTACGGAAGGGAGTGTGCCTGTAACCTGGAGCTACAGAAGGGAAACTGACGAATTTCTGGAACTTCAGAAGAGAAAGTGCCGAATTACTGGAAGCGTGCTGATATGATATCGTTTTTCAAAGAAGAAAAAAGATAGAAAAAGTATTTCTCTCTTCGTTTCTTGTAAAATAGTTAGAAACAATTAGTAACAAAATCGTTGGAGTAGTAGAAGATAATACACAGAATATCACTATGGGTTTCGATATAAAAGATCAAGTTTAATGAACATACTAGACTTCTTAAAACACCTATGTAATAACTGGGATTCCTAAATACACCCAGATCTTATGCTCTTCTAGATATTTTCAACAAAAAACCATATACAAAATTGCTGCGCGAAATTAAAGTTCAGAATATAGGAAATCGAAGGTGCACATGATAGTGGACTGGCTCACTGACAGGAAACAATGTGTGGTACGAGATGAGAAAACGTCCTGCTGTGTTAACGCCACAGGCGGGGTACCACAAGGATCAATCGTAGGCCCCTTACATTTCATTAATTGTGTTAGTGATACGGGAAAAGGACTCGCTAGTAGCGTTTTGGACTCTGCCAGTGACACGAAATTAGTGAATATTGCCCAGCCAAAGAAAGACTGGCAGATGATGCAGTGACCAACACCAACTGATGCAGTGGTCAGGGACTTGGCGAATGAACATCAAAATCACTGTAGACATACGCTAAGTAAAGCTTTATAGCGAGAAAAATATCAATCATGATTATAGAATGCAAGTTAGCCCACAACACTGATCATCGCATTTCAGCTTATATTTCGTTTCGGAGATGAAATGTTTCTTTATCGGGAATTGGGACAATGAACGCAAGAATGACCATGAAAACACCCGATTGGCTGCCGTTTCCAAGAAAAAGTCACTATCTTACGTTTAACATATATTACACAGTATGCTGGTCACATACGGTGCAGTCACTGGCTTTCTTTGGTTAAAGGCGATGCCTCTTCGCCTGTCGCTTGTATGCAACTCCAGGAACATCTCTTGTTACCGTCCAGCAATAGTCCGCTAACATCGCTGAACTCCTTTTACCCTGGTCCCGTTTTCTTATCGCCGAGGTGTCTTAAAGTAAATGTTTGCTGTGCTCATCGCTCGCTGCGCCGCAGTTAGCCGGAAAAAATCCAAGTGAGGGTGGAGATAATGGATCTTTAGAGATATACTGCAGCCCATTTTCTGATAGAATGTCAACAGGTTTCCTCACAAGTTCCTTGTAGTTGTCAGCCTTGATGTTTCCTAGATAGGTGGTTGCTACCAGCCGGCAAACATTCTATGCTGTCTTATCGTCGCCGCTGACGATGCGGTCGAGCTGCTCGTCTCTGAAGAGCTCGCGTATCCGTAGAGCGACGAAAACACCCTCCTTGATTTTCGTCTCACTGAGCCTTGAGGATTTCCCACCGAAGTACTTAAACGCTAGCTTACTTTTATCCACAGCCTTAACGAAGGTCTTCGTTAGGCCCAGTTTGATGTGCAGAGGCGGTAGCAAAATCTTGCTGGATTCTACCAGCGGTAGATCTTGTCCGTTCTTTGTTCATGGTTCCAGCTACTGTCGGGGAGCCCAGTCCCTCTTGTTATAAGGGATGGTCTTTGCTCGACTGTCCCATCAATACTGCAAACAGCAAAACTTCGTGTAGCCCTGCTGCAGTCCAAGCAAGTTAGCAATAAACTTCAAGTCGCCACGAAGCTGCCACTGGTATTTCGCGTGTTTTAGGCAGTTCAAAAGATTCTTTCATGATGTTATATGATTCCTTCACATGGACTGCACGACCAACTAGAACTGACGGGGTAACACGTTGTCATCATGCAGTAGAAAAAATCCAAGACTCAACTTTGACAAGCTTATGAACAGTCTCCACTCCTCAGGGTTATGACTGATACTGAGAGCTGTCATCAGACCATCTACATCGTTGCAGGTGACGAGATTATCATCCATATTAAAGACTAGAGCGAAAGCTTTCTGGTGGGCACGAAGAAGACACTTTCACATTTTCATCAAAGAGATTTCACTGTTGCAGTCTCAAGCCCGACAGTTCCGTCTTCCTCTTCGACAGTTTCAGATATCTGACGAGATCGCTTAATTCGTTATGCGTGATCCTGTGTCGTTCAGCAGACGTCTCTTTAGGTGCTAAATCAGAATCTTTTGATGTTGATGGCTCACATGTTTCATAAATTTCGCCATCCTGTTCGTCCTCCGCTTCCAGCAAAAGATGAGTGTGGAGGTTCCAGAACAGGACGTCCTTCACCGTGGGGTACCGGACGCATTGCATATTGTATATGCAGATAGTTTAACATCCACGTTTTCTTTGTGTAAATACCTTGCCGGACTAGGGGCACCATGCAGGAGTAACAGTCACTGACGTGATCTGTCGGCTTCCTCCATACCACAGGCACCGCAAAAGGCATCGATCGTCTTTGCGATTCAACCAGCCGGGAAAGTTTGTTGCATAAGCATTACCGCAAATATGTTGGGCCTAGTTCTTGTCCTGTCCCCAACCTCACAGCCAAAGTAAAGATTATAGTGCGTTCCTGATGATCGGGGTCATGACATGCTTCTGTAATGCAAAAGTTACCTCCCTACAAACAATTTTTTTTTGCACTGTTCACGCACTTGCGAGGAATCCATTTTCATATTCGACAAAGAAATCACTCCATGGCCCTTTGCAAAACCGGAGCAGCGCATTTCTGCAGAATGACAGAGAACCAGCACATTACACTGCAAGAAGCAGCAGCTATTGTGATGAATTGTATCTATGAAAAGGAATTGGTTTGCATTCTGTTTACAGTATTCAAGCCAGCTCCAACTCGAATACAGACTTAGGGATACGAAATGATAAACGTATGACAAGAGCACAACACGAATAGAAACGTTGGGGTAGGAAAATAGACTTTAAGAAACGAGTGCGACACGTGTGCACTGGGCGACTTCCCGGAAGAAAATGAAAAATGAGGAAGTAGTATGATGCAGTATCTGGGTGCTGATAGAAACATCCACTTCCAGTGCTCAGGCTAGCCCGACCTTGCCTCAAAGCCAAAAAACAGTGCCAAGGGTACATATTGGGACTCACACCGTATCCTCAAAACTAGAACGAATTAACAATTCTAAGCGTCATGTCTTTGCTGAACTCCCCCAAACTAGTAAGGATTAGTTACTTTCACTTCGAAACATTTTGGCTGTTGATCAGTATTATCAAAGGAAAGAGAAGAAAAAGACCAAAGAGTAAACATCAGTAATGGCTTAAGCGAAACACATGGCTTAGCTGCGTCTAGCAAATCTAATGCCAGGTATCAAAGAAATATGCAGCGTCCTGGTTAGACCTTACTTGGAAATACTGCTCAGTTCTGGTCACTAAGCATTATCAAAGATGATGAAATTCTAAGATTCAGAGAAGGATTCCTTTTCGGAAAACTTGGCTGCAGTTAAAGTAGGAAAATCTATCCCTTAACAGTTTCCTATAGATTTTCCAGGGCAGTACATGCTATCCACAATACATGGCGTTCCATCTCAGTTTTTTTTCGTGTCGGTTGTTATTCCGGAGGAAGTGGGAACGTGCCTTCTGTATTACTATCCTGCCTCTTCCGCAGATAAGATTGGGATCTATCTTCATGCTGTTACTTCCGGTTATCGAATTTCTGTCTAAAGTGAAGGCATTTTAAAAACTTTTAATAAATCTCCTCGAAGCCTGCGTTAGAGAGATTAGTTTTAAATCTTTGAGCCTTTCCTCATAAGGTTTATACCTGAGAGAAGGGATTAATTCGTTGTTCTTCTTTGGCTTCTTTTTTTTTTCATCTTTGGTCAGGTTTGGTGACCAGACCGGAGCATCATATTCCAAGTGAGGTATGACCAGACCGTTTTAAAAGGTGAGCATTGTGTACTGTCCTGCTGTATATAGTTCAAGCTATAGCCCTGTTGGCGTTATTGTATGCCTCGTTTTCTGTATCTATGTATAACTAAACATTTTTGTATCCATAGTTTATAGATTTGGCGTTAAAGTGCTTTGCTTTTCATTTGTCTTCCTTGAAATAAATTTGCCATGTCTCTTACCACTCCATAAGTTCTGTCGGCAAATTTCGAGATGCTGCTGCTTAGAGCGGCTTCTCCTGAGTGAGGTTATCCTGGAGATGTCAGGTCAAGGTCAGCAGTGTAAGGGTCACAGAGACTTGCGCCAGCCTCGCCCTTCACAAATTGCAAGGACACTTCAGCCCATCCCATGTTTTCTCCAGTTCTGTATCCCTCATCTCCAATGAATCTATTTTTCTCACTTTATAAGTAGTCCTCCGAAGATGAGGTAATTCACGAAAGCGCTCAGGATTCTTGTGTTACGTTTATCCTAGAATTATTGCCCCATTAATAAAGTCTTGACTCCCTCATGTCCATCATGGGTGAAGATGATGAGGAAGTGATATGAGATATCATCACCCTGACTTGAATTGGTGGAGGGGAGGAAAAAGACGAGGAAGGAGTTTGGAGGGGTAGGGGTGACTACAGTCGCTGCCGCCCTCCAAAACCACAAATATGTTGCTCCCTGACTGGGCCTATGGTGACGCGATAGGGAGGAGTTGGGGGTGAGGGAGGACAGAGTTGGGGAGAAGAGGGAAGATGGGGAAAGGGTGGGAATGTAGGAATGATTTTTGCTGTAGGAGTGAATAATTTATTGTGGGCTGCTACCCATTCTGCGGTCGGTGGCGCAGAAGAGGATGAAAATGTAAAGAAGTG
>JAUUDW010484982.1:0-19991 GCA_032361385.1 Panulirus guttatus | reverse complement strand
TAACAATAATAATAATGATAATAATAATAATTAAAGTAATAATTATAATGATAATCAAATAAAGTTTTTCCAATTAATCGGGACCAAAAAGGAAAATAAGGAGACTATAGATATAGTGGTAAACAAAGGGGCTGGTAGAAATGTGTGTGTGTGTGTGTGTGAAGAAAGCAATCACATGATAACTCTATCATGAAACTGTTACTTCCATGAGAGGGGGACAAGATTTCAAGATGATGGGAAGGGGAGAGGCATTAGAAGATACGTTTATGAATCAATAAAAACAAAAAAAAGAGTAAAGAAGGAGAGGCAGATGGCACTGAACAAATAACAGTAAAACTTGGGCGAATAAATAGCTTACTTTAGATAAGAAGTGTGTACCCATTGGACGTCAGGGAGGAGAGGCTCCCACATCTCTGGTGGACAGCAAGTGTAAGGAGAGTCTACGAGACGCTTACTCCAGATCTTGTGAGTGGATGGGACACCTTGTCCTCCTTGACGCGGAGGAGGGAAAGTCAGGAGCAGTAGAGACCGAAATAGATTATGTATTATAGTATGGGCTGAGGGAGGACACAAGTGAAGCGGCCATGTGGGGACAGACGGGGTGATAGAGGGGTAGGTATAAGGCGGTCATGTGAAGCATGACATGAGAGGACTTAATGTGAGAGCAGGTATTGGCGGGGTCAGGTATGGTGTCAGTGTGAGGGAAACTGTCAGCAGCTCATGTGAGGACAGGTATCAGCAGCTTATGTGAGGGTAAGTGTCAGGTACTGGGAACTCCTCAGGTCGTCAGGTGAACTATGGTAACAAACCGTTGAAGACACAAGGAGTCGCATCTCTCCTGCATCTGGGAGAGACGTTGTGGGAATATATCGCCAGCGTTGTGTCAGGCGTCGTTCGCTATCGCTAACCTCCCACGGCTCTGCCCACTGAAGGGAACCCCTTGATTTACCTGCCCGAGAACTAACTACAAGTGTCTACGTCACGAATAACCTACTGTTGACCGTCAGCTACCACAACAACCACAATTCCTCCTCTTACGGTCACGCCCAACTATGGTGGCGTCACGTAAATCTTGTTACTACGCTTCCTTCTACCGCAAAACACTCGGGAAACCTCAGTTAAGTGCGAGGGTACAATGTGTATCTCTTCTCCATCTTAACCAGAGGACGAGAGTTTTGGCCACACTATCATTATGGAGCCGGTGCCTTGCGATTGGCTCGGAAGGCATGTTAGTCCTATTGTAATGGAGTGTGTGCAGAAAGCATCGGGCAAGTGACGGCTGATTGGTCCGCAGGTGTGAAAAATCGCGCCGAAGGTGTGTGGGATTGTGTTGGGTCGGCCCAGCGCGGCCACCTGATTGGCTGGTGCGGCAGATGCTGTGCGGGAGGTGTGAGATTTCACGCCATAGGTGTGAGGGACATGTGACGTCATGGCTAACTCGCGCCATGATAGGCTAAGACGAGCGTGGGTCGAGGCGGGAGGTGTGAGATTTCGCGCCATTTGTTAGTAATGTTTACGCCTCAGCGAATCAGCGAGTGGCAGAAGACCAAAGGGAAGATAATTCTTACTCGAACTCTCGATTGGTCAAGACGCCCACCACTTCCTTTACACTGCCCATAGCTTCTTGTAACATCTCACTAAATATTTTCTTGCACAACAATGCACCAAATTGTCACGAACCAACACAGAAGAGTTAACATCCTGAGTGAAGCGGGAGCACACTGCCGAAGATTCAGCCAGCACAGACCAACATGGGACGAAGAGAGATAACACAATGAAAGTTGAAACATTGTTTAAAGTAAGCCATCGAATACCCGGCCGCTACTAGGAAGTGGGGAGTGGGGGACGGGCAGGACGCGGGCCACAATGTGTCCAAGTCAGTCGCATACAGACGTCCCCGCTCGCCCTCCGTAGGGGCCGGGGAGTGATGGCCCGTTCCTGCCGTGGCTGAGGAGGACGTCACGGCGGCGTGGCACCGACAGGATGCTCAGGCCCCAGAAGGAAGGATATACCGGTGGGTAATGAGGATAACCGAGATGGTGATGATGGGTTTCGTTAAGACTGGTGACTCCGGCTGATCTGAAGAGATGAGTGACTTACGAAATTTATCTCGTTGTCAAAACCGCAAGTGGGTTCTGTAAGCTAAAGTCCCACTGGGAAGAAAATGGCCGACGTTCTTGAAGGTCTCAGAGGGAATGGAAAACCATATGATCATTATAGGTATTGTGATACTGCATAAGTGTTACCATAATAGTATTCAAGAACGCGGCGTCAACAGTCATCAACAGGAGACGGGTATTTTTCCCTTCCACAAACAGCGTTCTGCGGACTCACCCAAAATTTTGGCCCTTCACATCAAGGTGTGTGTGGTGACGTTGCAGACAAAAGATATGCAGTTTTGCAGTTGATTTCATTAATAGACCGTCTTAATACGTCGACGGTCATGGGTCTGCTTGACTTCCCCTGAGGCGTCCACGGCCCTCGTTCATACCCTTCCGGCCCGCTAGGAAGTTGTGAAGAGATGAAAAAATCTAGACAACGAATTTGTAATAATCGAGCCCACCATAGTTATGAACACTGAACGTGGATTACCTAGTAGTGAAAGACAGTCGTACTTCACTACTACACTATCCACGACCCTGGTCGTTCTGGACATGGTGAGCGTCGTCCTTCGAGGATATGTAAAAATACGCAAGTGACTACAGCCTGTGCTCTTGGTGCGTTCGTCTGCTGAAGTACGTGGTGGGTGTTCACGTGCTCTGTTGACTGTGCTGTAGCGTTCAAAATTTTACGAGGGAAAATGGGAGAAACGGGGAGACTGAAAAGGGGGTCCTATGAAAAACATTTCACGAAATTATTCCATCATTGCATGACACTTTTAAAGTAATTTCATTTTGGAATCTGTGACGGTAAGGAGTGGAAAATAAAGCAACAGAAACTTCAAAATAGTAAGAATTTCAGTATCTGTAAAAACTGTAAAGAAAACGGATGGCCGTTATAGACGTTACAGCACCTGACTCAAGTAAAAAAAAAGTGCAGGAGACGCAAGACCAGACTTAATGAAGACCACCCGAAGGAACCTTCATATTCAGCTTCAGGTTATAATACTCCAGTGATACTGTGAGGGTCCGATTGACAGTAAGTCTTGCAGATGATATGATTTAACCTCAGAGGACGACGACGGACAGAATACGAAAACGTACGGATGGGTGGACGGACGGATGTTGACGACGAGGAAGGACGGGTGGACATCGTTGACGACGGTAGGAGAACCGACGCCTTAGACAAGCATTAACAGGAAGAAGTAAAGTCACTTATCCACTTAACACCACGACCTGATATCAATAACCAAGATGACTTGGACGCAAGACTTCCCTTATAAGAAGAGTCACACAAACCTCGAACATAACAGCTCGTATATAAAAGCGCAAAGACTTATTTCAACTATAAATATTTTATATCAACAAAATCTTACAAAAGACCATTTACCATGACATGTGAGGATGCAGTGACCTTTGGGAGTGAGATATTCCACAAGCAATATTTTGTGTCAGATGTCGCCAGACTGGCTATTGCCTCCAGAGTAACTGCCTCTGCTAGCAGTATCATCAACATGAACTACTGACACCACTGATTACAAACGGTAACACGAGAATCACTGAAACATTACTAATAAAAAAGAGGTCACAATCTTCTCGTTAACACAAGGACCAAGGTTATTATTTTGCTACACCTACTGTCTACAGATATACTGATATACAATCGTTACATACACATTCATATATACTTTCGTGTGTTGCTGGTATTACATCCTATGTCTTGAAGGCCTGACTTTTGTCCCTGGGGTGTACAGACCTTAAATAGTTACCGTGAGGTATAAAAACACACGAAATCATACATTCACGTGAGACAAGTCAACACATTTATCTTCTCTTTGGTGTATGTACACTAAGCGAAGGCGTCCATTACCATAACTCTCTCCTCAACTACTTCCATTGACCGCTTTCATCCGGATCCCCTAAAGGCTTGCGGCTGTCACCTTCGTTATCATGTTCTCGTCCACCGTCATCGTTCATTATCTCTACGCATCATCTTCTTCAAGTCACTCTTCGAAATTCTTCCTCAGCCCCGATTCATCACCAATACGCCTTCTTTGCACTTCGTCATCCTATCCATCTTCTGTTTACCTTTCTCCAAGACTTTCAGTTGATCTATCCCTCTCAAGTGTGGGGCCTGTGAACCCTGTAGGATCCCCAACCCCGTGGGGGAGAATCGTTGGTTTGGAAGTTCCGGGGGTGTGGGTGGGGGGGGGTTGAGGGGAAAGGTCGTCCTTGTAGGAGGGAAAGGAGAGGGAGATGGGGGTAGTTGGAGGGGAGAGGGGAGGGAGGACGTGGACGGGATCGATACCCAGAAGGTGGCAGGGTCGCGGATGGGCGTGGCTAGATGAAGGGATGACGCCAAGCTACGCTGTTGGTGTCGCGGGGTGGCGAGAGGGGTGGGGGGGGTTGACTCTATCTGGGACAGCAACGGGGATCCGGGGTGATAACACACACACATGTTTGTATGTTTATATGTTTACACTCGTTTTCCTTCGACTCCATATATATCCTTACATCATCTTTGATTTATTCATCTTAATTTCATAGCCAAATTACCTGCTCTTCAATTGACAATTTCTTACTGATGAATTTATCCAAAAGTTTTGGATTTTCTCCTGTCGTATCCACGATATTCTTCCTCTTTTTTACCTCCCTTTTCTTATACTCTTATGCTCGTTCCATGCTTTCTTATACCTTCCAAATGCTGGCTGGCTGTGGTGTCGCCTATATCTTCGTCACAGCACATCTCGAAACCCCTTTTACTTTAGACATCTTTCACTGAACCATTCCTTCATCCTTTTTAATCTCTTTGTACCTGAGGCTAGAAGTACTCATGTTCCTGCTCCTTCGTAGTAAATGTCATAGAAACTTTCACCACAATACCGAGGTTCCTGGAAGCTGAACCCAGTTTTCCAACTTGTTACAATAGATATTGTCGAGCTTTGTGTAGTTTCCGCGATAATATCTCTTCTCTGAATATTGTCTCCTCTGTGCTTTCTTTTTTAACATTCTCATTTACCACATCATCATCATATATTACAAGATCACTTTTACAAGCTGGTGTATCGTATATGATACCCACGTTAGTCTGTGTGAAGATATGGCCTAGTGTTGATGGCGTTTCAGTCCCTCCTATCCTAGAGTGTGTTTTCTCACGCTGGCGTAGGAAATCTCCTGCATATACTCTAAAAACTTGTCTCCAAGACTCTCTTTCACCACAGGAATCCAAAAGCTCCCCGAGTCTATACCTTTATAACTGAAATTCACCATTATCAGTACTTTATCATCTAAGAAGTGCACGTTATATTGCCTCGTGTACCATCACGATTATTCCATTATTGTTGTCATTGTATATATGTCTGGATGGTTAAAATTCTTTGGAGTATAAATGCTAACACCACTAAGCAGTTCTTTCCTACAGTTACTCTTTCTATAGTGTACTGCATGAATGAGACTTCTTCCACTGTCTCTTGAAACTTAAGGCTACCTCATATCCGGGGGACCAGCCCACCTCTTTCCTTGTCTTTCGAAAAACTGTTCACCCGCTACGTCATCAAGCTGGCTTAAGAACTTAAAGATTGTAATCGGGTCTCTTCCACGATTGACAAATTCAAGGCTTTCATCCTTTCTCTGTAACTCAGTTCTCTTAATTATGGTGATGTCTTTGCTGCCCTCCAGTAGATTTTAGTGATTCTGAAAGTGCAATGACCAAAGTTGTGAAGCATATTCCAATTTTGATCTAATGTAATATATAAAGAGTTTGTTGAATATTTCCTTATACGTGAACTTGAATGCAGTTCTAAGATTTGCCAGCAGACAGTTTGTTTCCTGGACTGTTCCCCTTAGCTGGGACATAGGTGTCAAGTTATGGACAGCATCGGCTCTCAAGTCTCTCGCATACTGATTTCTGTAGCATATTTCTTGCATGGTGATATTCATATGTGGGACTCCCTTCACTTTGTCTCATCCTTATTACTTTGCTCGAGCTGAAATTTTTCAACCATGGATCAGACCAATTTTGTAGTTTATGTTAGTCCTCCACGCTTTTTTCCCTCATGAATCCGCAAACATTTTGAAGTAGGAGAAAAGTCATTCTGGCAAGTCTTCGTGTAAATCAAGAGGAGCAGCAGCCCTTGAAAGAAACCCTGTGGCACGCCAATGACGACCTCAACCCATTTTGAGAAGGTTCTCTGACTTGTATTCTTTGCTCCCTTCTACTGAGACAGTATTTCATCCACCGCCGGAGTCTCCCCCTTACTCCTGCTTGGATATGGAGCTTCTTCATTAATCAGCCTCCCATGTGGTATAATGGCACATGCTTTCTAACAGTCCAGATCCAGACAATGCACCCAGCCTTCTCTTTTGTTCCGTATACGTCTACGATTTTCATTACACAATGACCTGTGTCTGAAACTTCATCAGTTTCTCATCCGCAGGATGTCATCCATTTGCTTTCTGCTTACCTTTTCCAGTACGTTACAAACCACAGTCGTCAGTGAGACGGGTCAGTGGTTCAGCGTCCCCTCTCGGTCTCCTTTCTTATAGCTAGTTCTTACATTTACCATCTTCCACTCCTTTGGCACTTTACCTTTCAACAGCGACATCTTGAACAACATATCACGCGGTCTGACAAGTGCATATACTTACATCATCAGTGAACATGGAGAACTTTCATCTGGACCATGAGCCTTATATGGGTCAAGACCATTTAGTTTTCTGTTTACGCCTTCTCTAGACATTTCACTGCTTCCCAATACCTACTGGCCATTCAACCTCACTTGTGCTAGGGCTACAGTGCCTTCCATCGTGCAAAACGCTTTTGAACTTGTGATTCACTTCTTCGCACATCAGTATCTCTTTCTCTTCAAGACATCCCCCCTAAATTTCTAAGAGTAATTAGCCTTTTTCCACTTGACAATTCACTCCTGATGAATTTATGAAAAGATTTTGGATTATCCCTTGTCTTGTCCACAAACTTCCTTTTTTTCCCCTCCTTTTGTAGTCATCTCTGGCTCTCTTTTACCATGCAATTGCTGGCCCTTGGCCCGTCCCCACAACCCATACTTAATCATACCTGACCCGTCTCCACACCTTGCCCGTCCACACACCTCCTCCGTCTCCACACCTTGCCCGTCCACACACCTCCTCCGTCTCCACAACTCTCCCGTCCCTACACTCCACCCGTCTTCAACCTTGGCCCGACCCCACATCTGGCCTATCCCCACACCTTGCCCGTCTCCACACCTGGCCTCTTCACACACCTGGTCTGTCTCCATAACTCGTCCGCTCCCACACCTGGCCTGTCCCCGAGGCTAGCCTGTCCTCACACCATGTCCGTCTCAACATCTGGCTTCTCCACACACCTAGTCCGTCCTCATATTTCGGCCGTCCCCAAAGCCTGGCCTGTCTCCATATTTCATTCGCCCCCCACATCTGGCCTGTCCCTATACCTTATCCCTACCCACACCTGACCTGTCCAGACAACAAGCCCTTTCCCACATCTAGCCCGTCCCTACACCTGGTTTGTCCCCACATCTGGTCCGTCCCCACACTTGGCCCGACATCTGGTGTTTCCCTCACGCCTCACTTGTGCCCACTCCTCACCCGTATCCACACCTCACCTTCTTCCACACCTGGTCTCCCATCACACTTCGTCCATTCTCACCCACCTCCAAACCTGGTCCAAATCCACACCTTATCGTCCCACGCACTTCGCTCGTCCCCACACCTGGCTCGCCCACAGACCTGGCACGCCCACACACCTAGCCAGCCCAACACACCTCGCTCGCTGACACAGGTGGGTCCACTAGACCTAACAATGAGCTAACCTCTGGAGTTGCTGTTCTTGAAAATTCATTTGCAAGATCAACACCGCTAAGGCAGGTTTTTCATCATAAAAGAAAACTTTACTAGATGTAATTATTTTTTAATGTAATTAGCGATGCCAGGAATAAAAGGGGTCAGGGGTAAGAGAGGTAGGTGGTACACGAAGAGGCAGGGGGGGGGGGGAAGGAGGGAGGGAGAGAAAACATACTTACGAGTACTTACGACGAGATTTTGCCAAAAGGCAGGTCTAGCACGTAGCGCTCACCACGGGAAAATCTAGGGTTGCGATGAACGAGTCGTATTAGTTAATTGCTGTCAAGCATTATGTGTGAGACTGAGAGCCAGCTGCCCACTGCCCAGATGGCTCTCTTTTATCTCTGCCTCATCCACACGTGGGCTGCTGGCTGTCAGTCCACAGACGTACACGCAATCTCTCCCTCTCCCAAACAACGCACTCCAACAAGTAACTCAGATTTCCTTGCGGTGATCGCTGCGCGCTAGCCCTGCCTTCTGGCAAAATCTGATCGAAAGTACTCGTAAGTATGTGCTCTTTCTTTCTCTTTTCTCTCTCTCTCTCTCTCTCTCTCTCTCTCTCGATCTAGTGGAAGTGTGAGGAGCGGTAAGGAGGGCAGAGACACGCAGAGGGAACATGGCAGAGGGAAGGGGTGCGGAACGGTCAGCAGGGGTGGCACGGGTTCCATGGGTGTAGGAGTGGTCAGCAGGGGAGGCAGGAGCCCCGTGGAAGACGAGAGGGGAGGATGAGGAGCGGTCGGTGGATGAGAGTCGCGTTTAGCGTTACCACGCCTTCCGAGGGATGGGGTCTTGTGTGTTTATCTTGCTCAGCACGTCCTCTCCCCCCCTCCCCCGCCCCCCACAGAGGACAGGCTGAGGTGTTCATCTTGTTCATCGCGCCCCTCGAGGAATGAGTCGAGTGTTCATCTTACTTACCACTGCCCTTGAGGGACGAAGCGGTGTTCATCTTGTTCACCGCTCCCCCGGGGAATAGGCCGCAGTGTTCATCTTACTCACCTCTCCCCCCGAGGAGGGATCCGAGGTGTTCATCTTGCTCTTCTTAACCAGATCCCGTCCTCGATGCCTCCACCGTTCTCACTCTCTTTTCTTTATTTTCTTCCAAGCCACCCTTCTCTTGGCTCCTCTCTCCCCTAACCTCGTTGTCTTTTAACCTCAGGTAAGATACAACGTAGAACAAGAAGAGGATGCTGGGAAGAATGAGGGGGCAAATGGGAGGAGAGTAACAATGGGTTGTGAAGAGTCGTTAACGTCATAGTTGCGAGGCTACAATCCTCCAGCGTTTGATTGTGAAATTACACTCCCATGCGGTTATCTGGGCTGCTGTTGCAAGTGACAAGGACCTTGTATGATATCAAGTGACCTAAGATTACCATTCAGGTCAAAGGCCAGCAGGGAGACGAGAGTTTCGACCTTCACGATAGGAGGTCCGCCGCATCTGGTTTTCCATCAGAGAACAATCCTTCACGATTCTCTAGGAGACCACTCTGATGCACTTCACAGCCATGAACATACAACTGACACTAGCGGCCTGGCAGCAGAAGCAGTTGCGGGGTCAAGGAGCACACGGGCTCCTGGACACAGATTTACCCATAGTCCAGAAAAGTCCACAACGCGACTCCTGGCTTATCGTTCTCCTGCAGGGATTCTGTGGAACCTTATCCCAAGTAATGCGGCTTCTTTCCTTTCCGACAGGACTCAAGTGGGGTGTCACCATCTGTCTCGAGGAGTAGTTGAACAACAGGACCTACGATCACATCCTCTTGCAGCACAAACAACACCTGCCCACTATCTCGAGACCTTGGCAATGCCTCCTCCCTGATGCAGAAGCATCCACGCAGCTCTCACACGTAACGCCTTCCTCACTTCCTACACTTACATCAGTGCCATGGGTACCCTGCCAACCTCATCTCTCCTTATCTCACCTTCTTACCATAATCCTGTATCACTTGCATCAGCTCATCACCTACGTTCTTTCTCAGTAACGCACTGTGTTGTTACTCGTGTTTTCCGTACCCCTTTATAACAATTTACAATCACAAGAGGTTACAAGCATGAATGAACCCATGGCATACTGGTGACATCCAGTGACTGAGAGAGACTCTCGAACGTGTTCACCCGCTGCTGACTGTGAACCTCCCAGGAAGCCCATACCCGCCCCTGCTGTCACATTCCTAACCCTCTTCCCGGTCCAGTGACATCCCACACCTGCCTCTAAACCCTCAAGTCTTTTTGACAGGTCCATGCAGCATTTTGTAACGAACTTCTTAATCTAGCCTGCACTCTGTTACCAATACTACGAACCACTTAGATGCTCCCGACCTGACCTGTCCTACAGCCGCTCCCGTAACTGCCGGCAAACTGCATCAACGCGTGTACTTCGTCATCATCCAAGTGTTCATCTTGATAAAAGGGGAGGGAAAGCCGTGCAACGTTGCGAGCCACGATATTACAATTCTCGAATGCTGGAGTGAGAAATCACTCTCCTACGCAGATACCTGGGCCGCTGTCGCAATTGACAACAACCTCATGTGGTCTCACCCAACCCAGTTCATACCAGCAGGTAGACAGTTCCGACCTTCACTGCAGGAGGTCCAATGCATCTGGTTTTCTACCAAGGAACAATCCTAAATAATCCTTCAGGGGCCCACTGTAATGGATGTGGCGGCCATGCCCACACAATCAACATATGAGAGTGGGCCCAGATACACAGAGTGCCCCCTATTCATGTCAGGGAAGAAGGAGGTGTAGAGTATATCAAATTATCATATAGATTGTGTGTAATTCACAGAATACAAAGTGATTCTGATGGTAACATTTACAATGTGACGCCTCTTCTCAAGAGATCTGGGTCCTACCTTCTTTGCAGGATTCACCTGGAGCATCACCACCGCCTATCTCGAGATGCAACTTAAACCTTGGGACTTACGGCCACTCTCTGCAGCAGCAAAAAGAATAGACTGCAACCTAGCGGTGACACAGGACCTCGGCAACACCTTTTCCCTTCAGAAGAAGCTCCACGAGACCCGGCACCCACGCAACCCTTCACATGGAACGCCTCCCTCACTTTTTTGCACATCCACCAGCGCCTTGGGAATCCTGCCAACTTCATATCACGTTACCTGACCTGACATCACCTAATCATGATCCTGCATCACTTGTAATCAGATCATCACCTCTGTTCTTATCCAGTAAAACGCTATGTTATTACTCGTATATGTGTCTCACTCCCTTAAGTCCTCGCACTGACAAAAGAAGTTATACATAAAAAAACACTCGCCAAAAGTTAGACAAGAGGTAACATGGAGAGGAAGCAGGTGAGAGGGGCGTTGGGATATCAGTAATTGGATGATGGGGACAGATCAATTGTTGGGTGTGGAGACTGGTCAAAAGTAATTATAGTGAGGACATGTCAAGAGTAAAACGGTTGGGTTCAAGTCGAAAGTGATCATGATGGGGACAGATTAGAAGTAGGATGGTGAAGACAGGTCAAGAGTGGTCATAGTGAGGAAAGGTCAAGAGCAGTCATGCTGAAGACAGGTCAAGAATGATCTTAGTGGGGACAGATCATGAGTGGTCGTACTGTGGACATATGTGGACAGATGGGGACAGTGGGGACAATGATTATGATGAGGACAGGTGAAAAGTGGTGACAGTGGGGACAGGTCAAGACTGGGATGAAAGGGACATGTAAGGAAAGTAATGGTGGATGATGAATGTGGGCAAACGTCACAAGTGAGGTCTGCAAGGAACAGTTCATGAGCTTAGGGCGATAGGGGATAAGAAGGATAGTGGGGGACACGCCAGGAAGTAAGTTTTTGCTTAATCAATTTACCTACCACTTGGAATCCTATGGTGTGGGCAAGACATTTCAGACACTGGACAAACTTGAGTGTACAGAGTTACAAAAATATAGGGGAGTATGAAGCAAGTTATACAAGTGGGCTGAGGGCCCCATGTGTACAGCACAGTACAAACACAGTATAGGATGGATCAGTATCCACATATATGGACAGCAGTGTCAAGATGTGAGGGTGCAGGTCACGAGTCAAGTGTAGAGAGGAGTGTAGGGTAAGCTACGTGGTGAGGGGACAGATCAGGAAAGGACTGAGAGCGACAGGTCTGGACGCCGAGTTGAAGGTTAGTGTGAATTCTGACTGGTGGAGAGAATAAGAATAGTCCAGAATGAAGTGGTGGATGTTGACCGGTCGTAAGTGGTATGGTGAAGGTAGTAATCGCAGGTGGGATGGTGGAGGGGACCGGTCGCAAGTGGAATGGTGGAGGGAACTGTCGGGCGAGAGGTGGGGAACAAATCGAAAGTAATTTGGTTGGCGGGGAGTAGCTGAAGACGGTGGCGTGACAGACTGAGAATGTGGTGGTGTGGAGACAGGTCGAGACTGGGATGATGGGGAGACAGGTTGAGACTGGGGTGGTGAGGAGTACATGACAAGACTGGAATGATGGAGAAACAGACTGAGTGTGTAGTGAAGGAAGCCGATTTATTAAAGAGTCGGGTATGGATGGAGTAGCGGCAGACAGGGAAAGAGGAATCAAATTAAGACGGGGCTTATGATAAGGATAGGGAATGGGTTTGGACTGAATCCATGCGAGGACACGCTGGTGGGATCACAGGGGGTGAGCGACAGGCGAAGACTTAGGGCGTGGACGGTCGGGGAGTGACGAGTTGTCAGAGGACAGGTGGGGAGTGGTGTTGTGTGGGGAGAGATGGGGACTGGTATGGTGTGGGGACAGGTGGGGCCTGGTGTGGTGAGGGGAGAAATGAAGAATGAGGTCGAGGAAACAGGGCCAAGACCAAGGGTGATAAGAGACAAATCGAGACAGGGAAGAGACGGAAGGCTGGGAGGTGAGGGACGGTAAAGACCGAGAGGCTGACAACAAGTCAGACGTGAGAGATAATACTGTGTGTTACAACAAGGGAAGTGGGAAGGAGGGAGGGAGGGAGGGAGAATGATAGAGAGCTGGGGAATAAGGGAGAGAGGGAGGGATTGAGGACGTGTGTGTGGGGCAGGTGAGGAGCAATCGACAGGAGATGGAGATTATAACGAGGGATCATTACTGAATTCCTGGGTAGATTCGCTTTATCCCCTCGTCTTCTCCCGGTTTAATGTATGGAAAGATCTTTGCGCCACAGCCAACGCTACTACACACGGCCTGGGGGTCTCCCTACCCTCTAACACTCCACGTCTTCCAGCCCTAAACATGACAGCAAGTACTGCCTAAGCTTTTCTAAGGCGAAGAGAGAGAAAAAAGAGAATTCTGAGAGAAGCTATTACGGGAAAAATATCTTCAATTAAAGCTGGGAGCTCACTGAAGGTTAGCCCTACCCACCCACCTCCAAGAGTGGAGGTCGTGTCTCCCCCAGTCCCTCAGCTGTTTACACCCTCGGACCATAGGCACATCGGTGCATCTACTGCATCATGATACACATAGATACATTCATATATACATACAGAGGAGTGATAGAGAGACAGACAGACACACAGATAGAGAGAGAAATTATTTCATTCTAATTATGAAGATTTATTTTAACTGTACATTTTCTGAACATTTCGTCTCCCTGAGATAGAATCTGTCAACCAAAGAGCTCTGAAGTCATATGTCTTTTTTTCAACACGGGTCAGCTGTTGAAGTCACTTGCATATAATGAATTCCTTTCATGAAGCATTTCCAAATGACAGCCATGCATGTGTTTGGTGGCTGTGCACTCGTCTGATCATCACGGTGCTCCGTTTCTGGCCCCTTTCAGCTCACTCCTCCTCTGTCTTTTCATCTTTTCATCTCGTCTTTATTACGCACATTTCTTCATATCATTAACATAGATTTAGCTGCCTCATTCCACCCCCTCTTCCCTCTCAAGTATTCCCGAGAGTTCATGCCACCTGAGACCTCCCCGTTACTTCATTATCTCGCTTTTTAATTATACATACTCAGTGTGCGTCCTCACTTGTGCCTGGCCCTCCACTGGCTGATCAAACAGACCCTTCATGAGTCCACCTCAAACGCTTGCTCTTTCCTGCGCCGCCGCCTCCTCCTCCTCGTCCTCCTCCTCCTCCTCCTGCCCCACACTCGCCCCAGGCGTCCAAATGTTTAAGTAGTGTGTTAAATATTGTTGTTGTTGTTGCTGTTGTTGCTAGCAGCGGTGGTGGTGCTGTTGTTGGTGCTACTGTTGGTGCAGCCATCAGTGTTGGTGTTGGAGCTACTGTTGGTGTTGTTGCTAATGCTACTGCTGGAGCTGCTGTTAGAGCTGCTGCTGTCGATGCTGCTCCAACTATTACCACTGGACAGGCTTATGACAATGAGGACCCTTGAGCACATTAAGGCCCTTGGGTATGAAAGCTTGGCCTTTGACATGACCCTTAAGGATCTTGTTAAAGGCCACATCATCATACCAAAGGGCACTGCAATCGTAATCAAAGGTTATGCCGTCGTGGTAGAGGGTCGTAACATTGTGTTCAAGGGTCGTGCCGTCATGCTCAAGGGTCGTACCTTCGTGCTCAAGGGTGTACTATCGTGCTCAAGGGTCGTACCGTCATAATCAAGAGGCTAAAGGGTACAGGAAGCAGTTGCGTTATCTCTGGGAAGCGCAACAAAGGACGAGCAGAAGCAGCAGTCATGAGACGTCTCCTGAGGTGCTGAAGGACCAGCCAGGGGACCTCCCTCTCTTGGCCTCTCCCAGCCCCTTTGAGGAGCGCTCCTCCACACCCCAGCCCTCTCCTTCCACACGCACACACCCCCCACCTGTGGCAGTAAGCAACGGAGGGGCAGTGTACCTCCTTAATCTACTTTATCAAATTGTTTCAGGATTTGCTTTTGCGATAGAGCCTCAGATTTTGACAACTTATACTTTTACTCAAGTACTGTTTCCGATATGGCCGATATCAGTGTGCTTCGTTACTTTCGGATGTCTCGTTACTTGTTGCTGGGAACATGACAAATACGTTACTTCCCAAGAGCAAGTAACGTGTGTGTGTGTGTGTGTGAGGGAGGGAGGGGGGGGGGAGTAACGAAGTGAACTTATATCTCTCCAAAACTGTACAAGTAAAAAGTATAAGTAATCAAAATTCAAAGTGCGTGAGCAAGATTGGAGCATAAAACAAACTGCTTTAGTAGAATTAGGAAGTGCTGCTACTTTTTCCATCTCCACCAATGGCTACTGAACCCCACGCTCACTGAACCCTCGTCAGGTAAGCATTACGCCCGCAGAACCCACGCCAGGTGGGTATCACGCCCACAGAATTATTCAGAAAGTGATCTATGAGGTCGTAATGACACGTAATGACGTTGGTCGTAATATCTGCGACATCACTCTAACGATGTCACCATCGATATTCCCGGAGGCCATGATGTCATGATACACACCATTACCTGTACAGGGATACTGAGGATATAATGATAACATAGTAAAGGCACAATAATGATAGGGAGGGACCGGTGGTATTACAGTATAGGTACAGTAATGATAGGGAGTGTTCGATGATGTTACAGCACAGCTACAGTAATGGCTCCCTGATGATGTACTGAATAATTTGAAAACGTTGATAAATGATATGATGACATTATATGATGATAAATCTGATACGGCAGTGATAACAGGAGACTTAAAGCACATAAATATGGCACGATAGCTCGAGGCACAGTGGTAAGTGAACCGCAAGGGTTGATGGGAGAGGGAAGAGGGGCTGTGTGCGCCTGGTTTGGAGTGGTGATGTGCAGGGTGAAGTGATGAGGTCAGACGGCTGCTGGTCATAGTGATGATGTCAGATGGCTGGTGGTCAGGGCGATGATGTCAGACGGCTGGTGGTCAGAGTTATTGCAATATGAGGCAATGCTGAATGGAGTAGTGTACATGGGAAAAGGTGGTAAGAGGACACCAGATGGACCATGAAGAGGTCATCTGTTCTTCATCAGTTTTTAAGTCCTATATTGGTGGTAGAAACAGGATAGTAAAGCAGAAGACACTTCTCTAACCACCTCTCCCTCCGGCTCAACTGCCGGCAGGAAAACGATTATAAGAAAGAAAAAAAACGAAAAAATGTAGTGAGGGCGAAACCTACTGCTATAGGAATTTTATTGGGAAGAGTGAACTTGCAAAAACTTTCTTACCTGTACAACAACGGCTGCTCGGGGGCTGGGGTCTGAAAAAGAAAGACCGGGTTAAATGATACCACTCTGAAGTAAACTAAATCATTTAGTGGTAAAAATACTAATAAAATATTTGTCTTACCTTGATTTTTTTTTTCTATTTCAATTTCTAAAACCCTAAGTCCCCTGACTGGAGGCTCCTGCAGCTTCAAGTCTGCGCCACATCCAGTAGCAGGGAAATGATGTGAGTGGAGAGATGATGAGAGATTGGGCAGGTGATGATGTAATGTGTAGGAAGGAGTTCCTGACGCGGTAACCACGGAGGAAGAGTGGTGAGTGAGTGGTCAACAGAGCTGTGATTATCACTGTACGAGTGACTGTGGTGGTGAGTAGGGATGGGTGGGGTGGGGGGGGGGGGGGTAGCGGTGAGTGGGAAGGTGCATGGGTTGGTGAGCAAGGCAGAGGCCGGCGGGATACTAGTGAACGGACTGGTATTAAGACAGTGGTGGTGAGAGTAATGGTGTTGAGAGGCGCTGGGTTGGGTGGTGCTGAGTACCGAGGGAGTGATGCGCGGTAATTGGGTCAGTGGCAAGTAAGGTGGTAGAGACTGGAGTGGTGGTGAATGCAGCATTACTAAGTTTAGTGGTGGAGAATAAAGTGGTGGTGAAAGGGGAAGTTCTTAGTGGAACTGTAGTGATTCACGTGTGGTGGAGGAGGATGAGTTTAGCAGTAGTGACTCATGTGGTCGAGAAGGATGAGAGGAGGTGTAGTGATTTATGTAGTTATGAAGGATGTAATGGAAAAAGATAAGTGTAACTTAAGTGAATCATGTAGTGTAGAAGGATGATTGGAGGTGTAATGACTCAGGTGGTGAAAATTCGGATGGCAAAAAGATCAACTAAAATAATAAAAGTTTTGGTTAAATACGAATTACGGGAAAGAAAATCTGGTGACCAACGAGTCAGAGTTGGTGATTGGAGGACCCAGGAGAGTAGTGGACAGTAGCGGCCCCAGGGAAATATTGGACAGTAAAAGCCCAAGGAGAATGGTGGACAGTAGAGACCCCAGGGTAGTGGCAGAAAGTAGAGGCCCCAGGGTAGTGGTGGACAGCAAAGGCCCTAGTCCAATGGTGGACAGTAAAGGCCCCAGGGGAGTGGTGGACTGCAAAGACTCGAGGGTAATGGTGAACAGTAGACGTTCAATGTTAGTAATAAACAGTAAAGTCCTCAGGGATGTGGTGGACAGTAAAGTCCGTATGGATGTGATGGACACAAGAGGCCCTGGGAGGATGGTGGACTGCAGTGGTTCGAGGGACTGGTGGACAGTAGAGTCCCCAGGGAAGTGGTGGACAGTATAGGCCCCTAGGGATCGGTAAACAATAGAGACCCTAAGGAAGTGGCGGGCAGAGCACACCCCAGGGGAGTGTCGGAAAGAACAAACCTCAGGGAAGTGGCGAACGAGACAAAAACCCACGGAAGTGGCGGACAGAACAGATCTCAGAAAAGTGGCAGACAGAATAGACCTCAAGGAAGTGATGAACAGAAACAGACCCCAGGGGAGTGGCGGACAGAAGAGACCTTAGGGAGGGAAGTGGCGGACAGAAACAGCCCCAGGGGAGTGGCGGACAGGCCATAAAGAATCGCTGATAAAACCTGATGTTTATGGGGAGTTCAGGTAACAAGTGGTGATGAATGTTGCAGTGTTGAATAGTGGTCAGAGGATGGCAGGTGAGCCAGGGTAAGTAGCTTGGTGGCAGGTGACGACAGGTGAGTGGTGGTTAGTGGCAGCCATTAGTGATGAAGGAGCCTGGGGGGGGTGAGGTAATGGCTCAGTGATACGAGGGGACTGGTGTTGGGGTAGTGGTGAGTGGAGGTGAACGAGTGGTGGTGGGTGGTGGAGCCCGAACAAAGAGCGGCAGCGATGGTGGTGGTGAGTGGTGGTGAGTGGTGGGTAGTGATGATGGTGGTTGATAGTGATGGTGGTGGTGGTAGTGAGTGGTGGTAAAATAATGGTTAAGGTCGATATTTAGAAAGGACTGAATGGCTGTGGACAGGTGGGATGTGAGTGATGATAGTGCTAGAAAATTAGCGATTAGTGGTGCAAGAAGATTAGCTATTATTGATACAGGAAGATTATTGATTAGCCGTGCAAGAAGATTATTGATTATCGGTACAAGAAGATCAGCGATTAGGAGTGAAAGAAGACTGTAGATTAGCGGTGCAAGGAGATTAGTGACTAGTGGTGAAAGAAGATTAGTTATTAGTGATGCGAGATGATTAGTGACTAGTGGTGTGGGAACATTACTGATTAGTGCTGCAAGAAGGTTAGTTATTAGTGGTGCAAGTAGATTAGTGATTGGTGGTGGAAGAGGAGTGAGTGGCAGTGCAACAGTGAGTAGTGAGCGGTAATGCTATAAGAGAAGAGGGCTGTGGAATAGAGAGAGAGAGAGAGAGAGAGAGAGAGAGAGAGAGAGAGAGAGAAAGTGGTGATAACAGGAGAGTAAGGAGTGATGAAAACAGGATAGACAGTAGCGATGATGACAAGAGAGAAAGAATTGGTGTTAACAAGGGAGAGAGAAGTGCTGAACGGTGGCGTAAGACTTGGGTGCACCAGAAGTGGGAGCGAATGAAGCTACGACGAAAAATTAGCGTGAGTGGTGTAGTATAAGTGGTTAGTAGTGTAGAAGCAGTGGTGACGTGTGGTGGAAGTACGCGAGCAGTGTGGTGGTGGTAGAACAGCGAGGCGGTGAAGAAGGTGGCAGGAGGAGAAGTGGTGTGGTGGTGGTGGTGGTGTGAGTAATGGAGGCGGTAGTGAGTAGAGGTGGTGCAGGAAGGTGGTTGCTGCTGAGTGGAGGTGAGTGAAGAGGGCCGAGCACAGAGAAAGAGAGAGAGAGAGAGAGAGAGAGAGAGAGAGAGAGACATCAACTCGGTGGACCTGATCAACTTCTATCTCAACTCATCTGCCAATGACGTTACTCTATTTCTTTTTTTGTGTGTGTGTGTGTTTGTGTGCGTGTGTCGGGCAGCGCGGCAGATGTTCCACACTGCTAATTCAACTGGCCACCGTGGCCGTAACGAGCCAACTGGCGATTACCGCTGTAACTCCCTGGGTTTAAGAGGCTCGTTTCGAGAGGCTCCGAGGAGGCAGTTTGATTGATATTCTGGGACGAAAAGAAACGAGAAAAATTGATTTGGTAAAGTCCGGGGCCGCGCGTGTTTGTGTTCGGACACTGCCGCTCCGATGACCACATGGCCGGGTCGCCCACGCTCCCGATCCCTGCAGGTGGCACTAGCTTAGGCTCCGTTTTCCCCCTGTTTCTGGAGGCGTTCGAATTACTGGGCCTACTGACTCAATAACCCCCAACTGGAGGGGATAACTGGAGGTGGAAAGCGTCGGAGTCTGGAAGGAGAGGGGCTGGAACTGTGACAAAAAGGGAGGTAAATTAAGTTTGTGGAGGAGTTGGCTTGTGGTTAGATAAGAGCGCCGGCCCAAAGCTTGGCATGTCTGTAGGCAATTACTAGCCTTCGTCTTCTGCCCCCATCCTCACACAACCCATCGATCTTTACCACAAAGCAATGCTCACTTCGCCCAGTTTGACCCCAATTTTCCGATCCAATCTGAAACGTCCAGGCCAAGCCTCCATGTTAATCCGAGATGTTTGATCTATTCGGAATTCTCAGAAGCATCGTTGTTCCCAGTGAGGATGGTTCAGCAGCGTGGCGGGAGAGGTCGGCAGGGCGAAGCATTGTGGGAGTGTGCGGGCGGCGGCGGAGAAGGCGTGTGTTGAGAACGACAGCATCTGGTGGAACTTGGCTCACTCGGCGCCCGCCGCCGCCGCCGCCGCCGCCGCCGCCGCCGCCGCCGCCGCCGCCACCACCCCGCCCCGCTCCCTCCCTCCCTCCATCACCCCTCGACCCCTCTCTTTCACCCCCC
>JAUUDW010484761.1:0-12390 GCA_032361385.1 Panulirus guttatus | reverse complement strand
TATCATTATTATTTTCTACCATACATTAACATAATTATGCACGTTTATAAAAATCTTACTTCTACATTTTTTTGATATTCTTTACCATCTGTATCGGAGTATTCTGGGTATCATCACTCTGTTTTACGTCCTCCTACACTGACCATAATAATTTCAGTTTTCATACCTAATCATATACATTTTTATATATATAGAAATCATGGCACACAGCCTTCCAAATAATTCTTTTCTATAAATTTAGCATGGAGGAATTTATTTACCACAGCACCTCTTCAACTTAGCATCTTGTTAATGATTTGGTCCACTTTCAAAGCCTTATCTACATTATTAACTAATAATGGAGCATTAGTGCATGCAAGTTTTTGAAGGTCATTTCTAATTCATTGCAACTAATAGTCACAAAATCAATGCAGAAGACACAAAACAATTTGAGGTGAGAGAAAGAAGAAACATAAACAGCAAAATGCATTTATTATCAAACTATACTTGCATAACAGTAACATTTACATAACAACTTAGTTTACATGCACAGAAGTGGCAAGCTCTAGTATTCAGGATGCTGGTCACCGCCCAGACCAGCAGCCTTTCAGTAAAGAAGTGCTTACCTTGTCCCGCACTGCCCGCAGGCCTCCATCAGAGGACTTTTTGTTCTTATGATGATGTTCAGGGCTGCTGCCTCCATAGTCATCTTCACTGTGCTCTGTCAGACTGATCTTTGGGAGAGGCTTGGTTATGGAGGCTGGGCTCTGGTGGCCTCTTGTTGGGCTGGCTGTAGTGGATGAAGCCTCACTTGAGGTTTCAGTTCTAGGCCGGGACCTTGCCATTGACAAAGCATTAGCAATGATTCTGGCACCGGTTTTTCTTGACCTGGATGAAGTGTGGACAGGACTAGCGCAAGATGGAGTGGCAGAACCACTAAAGGTGCCATTCCGCTCTTCAGTCAGAGGCTCCCTCTTGCTATCAATGATAGCTGATTCACTTGCCCTTCTTCCATTGGTGAGTGTCAGGGGATCATGGACACCATTACTGGCATATGAAACACTTCGTGACTGTGCTCTTGGACCTCGAACTTCCTCATCCTGTGAATACAGCATGTTCATTAGCATTTTTTCAGTGTTCATAGTGATCTCATCTACCATCTTTATTTCTTTTCTCTAATGCCTTTGCTATCTAGAAAAACTAATTTATATGAATAAACTATACCAATAATATATTCTTTCCTCTGATTTCCATCTGAAACATATATTAAGATATTCTTCTCCAATAAAAAGATTTACATTTACCTGTGTGACATTGCTTCTTGGAAAGTGTAAGCCTATTACACTGCATTTTGATAAAGGACTATACTCATGACACAACTAAGTACACGCTCAAAAATCTTAGATGTCATTCTTCACCTTTGAAGAAAACAAAAAACCGTTACATGGTGACTCATTACTTTAAAAAAGTAGTACTGGGAAAGTATAAAGAAAGAGTCTTTTGAAGTTTTACATATATTTTGCGAATGAGTAAGAAGGTATGAAAAAGATGCATGGTAACTTAGACTATGAGGTGAGAAGGAAGTATATCATAAAAGTTCTGCAAGGATCTCACAATGAATGCATTATGGGGCAGTAGGTCCTGGAAAAGGAGGTTTAATCATATAACCCTAGGATCCCTTGTAGAGGTTCCTGCTGCTTTAAGGCTGTGCTATAGTCAGCAGCAGGGAAATGATTGATTTATATTGAGTAACAAGCTCCTTATCAAGATTATACACTCTCACTCTTTCTCTTTTTTGAATGATGCAGCTACAACCTCACTAAAGGTGACTTTTCACTCACAGTGTAATCTCTTCCCTTGTGACATAACCTCATGTGGGTAGAGTCATGTAAAGCCTGGAAAGAAGTGAAGTTTAAACAATGACATGTACTGTAAAGAGAATTTGGTGGTAGGGATAATTCAAAAGGAGACAAGTATGTGTTTATAACTGTAAATGTGACAAAAGAGGTATTCTGACAGATAATGGAGAATCCTATGGAAATTAATGTGCCAACCAAAGTAGGAAATTTAGTACCGACATAAAAAATTGTAATATTTTAAGGTACTACGAAGATATTGTGAATGTAGGAGAGAGTTGAAAAATTCTGGAAATATTGCAACAGCACTTGTGAATTTCAAGAGGACAGCATAAATTATGCATTACAGTATTACATAATATTATCTATCACTTGTTTTCAGAATACAAAATGATACAAAGTAGTGTAAAGAAAAAAATATCAGCAGGAACTAATAGAAAACAAAGACAAGTTTCATTGGGCAAGGGTATGATGAAAGTGATGGCTAGAAATACTACAATACCAAAACAGTTACTGGCTAAAAAATACTGCAATACCAAGACAATTACTATCTATTTATCATCATTGCTCCATTCCCTGTTATATTGGGTGGACAAGATACATGAGCTTCTGAAAAATTACTCAAACATATCCTCAACCTATGCCTACTGTGTTAAGTAAAACATGGACTTCCACACAAAATACTTGTTACTTTTTCATCATGGATGCTACACTGTTTTTTCAACTGAGACCAACTTCTCCATTCACCCAAACTCCTACATAAATGGTTCAACTGCATCTGATCTCCAGTCATTACTCTAGCATCTTCCTCTAAAATATCCGTTGCCTTATTCATTTCTGTTATTGCATCTACTCATCCATTCTGCAGTTTACCTCTCCTTGTACCTTCTGATATAATACTACATATCTTGACCAACATTCCAAATGCATATATTCTAAATCACTTACTACTTTAAAGAACCTTCTTCAATGCATTTTTCTAATGATTTCCTCACTCAACATATCCTTCTCACATCTTCATTTTTCATTTGTATCTATACTCCTAATTCCAACTATATGACAGTGCTCTTTTTCACTTTGTACACTAAACTGATTGTACAACTGAACCAAGGTCTCCATTTACACCACCTCAATATATAACATGGGTCCAATGCACCTGATCTCCAGTCATTCCTCTAGCACCTTTAAACTGTACTGCTCTTACAACAACAACAATAAAATAAATGTCTTATTTCTGAGTTTTCCCAGAACACCACATACAGTACCTAAAGTATCTTTGCACATACATCTCAAGTCCTTGCTAAGATATGGCATAATTCACCATACACAATACTCTATTACGAATGAGGATCTAGATAATGATTTAACTTCCATACATAGAACAATTCTCAATATGTTACTAAGCCATCACCAGATCACTCTGTAAGCTTAACTTCATAAGTGGGTCTTTAAGATTTCTTCACCTCTACTGAGGGTGATGGTTTTGGTACGACAATTTCTGAGTCTTCCTGAAGTGAGTTCGGTGCCACACTGTCCTCATTCTTGTCCTCTGGACATTCACTATCCGTCTTTGCTGGGTCTTCTGTAGCTGTTGGTCCACTATCTGTCATGATCATTGTGGCTTGTGACGATTTCAGCTGGTGCTGTGTGCAAGACATTGTCACAAACTAAACATTTGATGTACAACACAAAGGTACAGATAAACAGTATAGTGAAACTATACAGCAGCAGGAAAATGGCAGATATCATATATGAAGCCACGTGTCAGTAGTAAATACAAGAAACATCACAGGTAGTAACATACAGTAACCAAATAACATTAAAAACATTCAGAAGTGCTGAGCTTGACAAATACTGCCATTAATACTGTGAAGAAGCCAGTAAAGTAACAAAGAGCTGGTACACCACACCAACTGAGAAATATTTCTTGAAGAAAAGGATGATAAGAAAAAAAAGAATTCAAATCCATGATTAAATAATATGTGGTATTATGTTGAAAGGTCCTAAGGATGCTAAAAGACAGAATGGATGATTTTTATCATTTACAAAGATAAAGGAACATTTTACCATATTCCAGTCTACTATAAAGAAGCTGTAAAGAATCATATGCAAGAAATATATCAGAAAATGAAATAAAATTCAAAAGTTCATGAGCTAAGTCTACAAAAAACAAACAATACATTCATGACAGAAAAGTGACAAATTGCCAGTAAAAAGTTGAATCTGATATTTTTGTCGAATACCCATAAAATAACAAATACAACCAAGGAAAGTTCAAACAGAAATTTTATCAAATAACGAGTTGATAACACAGTACCATACTGGTATCTGAGAAATGAATATTCTGTCAATGTATGTCTGAATGCCAGACTGAGTTATATACCATGGCAAAAGTATTTTCAAAACTAAAAACACTAGAACTTAACAGTTTTTTCTTACCTCATAATCATCAGAGATAACCTTCACTCTGATCTCCAGCTGCCCTGACTTTGTGCCTTCAAGGGCACACCATACAGGGGCATCACCTTGAGACATCTGCCGCACATCAGCCTCTCTTAGAGATACTGAGCCCAAGAAGTCTCTTCCAAAGGCATCATGGTCCCACAGGGTCTGTTATGGGTTGTGGCAGTTACTGGCATCAGGGAACTACATTAAAGGGTCTAATGCAAGCTGTGATGGTTTATGATGGTCCATCATGACTTACTCAGTCTTATAAAGTCATCATTAGTCTTTTGATGATCTATGACCACCGAGAATAGTTCATGGTGGTCTGTCAGAATCTAAGCTAGTTTATTACACTACTATATGGCCTCCTATGGTTTAAAATGGTCTACTGTGGTCTCAAACACTCTGCAAATATTTATACTGTCTATAAGGGAGCATAAAGATGTATAATGGTCTACTGTAATGTCTGATGTTTTCTGATGGGTTATGGTCAGCTGCTATGGATTGATGATGATCTACAATTACTCACGAGGGACAAAAGTACATATACTAAAAGACTATGGTACAGGTGGTCCACACAAACAAAGATCGCTGTTCTCTTAAATCAATGTTTATCTGTGATGAAAGCATCCTTCTTTGTGAGCAACAATTTCTTAAAGAATTGAAAGAAAAAATGCTCTAATACAGCAGTCTTCAGTGTTAGTGCAAAAGAACCTTTGCTGATAGTTACATGATAGATTTTTAGCTTACTGGCAGAGGAAATACAGATGTTTTAAAGATATTCACAACTGCAAAAGTATGTGGTTGCTCATTCTAGTACTTATGGAGGCAAAACAGAAATAGTAAAATACAAATATGGGTGGTCCATAAGTGTGGAAGGTCATACAGATTGAAGTACTCACAATTGCCAAGGCATCAGGGTGCTTGGGCAAGTGGGTCATGAGGGTTTCCTCCCATTCTGGGTCAAGAGTCTTCTTCTTAACCCGTGTCCTGTATTTGACCTCTCCATTGACCTTCACCACACAGTATGGATCACTATAACCATTTAAATCCTTAGCTACTAGGTCCCGTGCCCTGTCAAAGCAATGATCATGTGTTAGAGATTCTGTTGTAAAAGCAGAGACAATGAGAAATTCAAATATACTGCATTAGTTATACACCTTCACAGAAAGCTTACAGTGTAGTTACCATAATATGATGGTACACTCTACATTAAGATGAGTATTGTGTCCTAGTAATGGTGAACTCTAAGACCTATGATGGTCATCTTTCCATGACAATACTGAAAATTATAATGAGAAACGGGGGAAGAATGTGTGGAATGGTGTATGGGCGTAAGGCATGTCAGGACAGCAATAAGTGGGATCCTTTTGACATGGCCTTCCTCTTGATGGGAGTTCCCAGAGGGAATGGATGTCAGAGATATAGATAGATAATATGGTACTGGAGGGCTGTACATGGTGAAAGACACCCTTAAACTGTTGTTTGATGGTGTGCTCTGCTGACAGACATGATCTGCCAATGACCTGGTGTCAGATTTCAAGACTGTGATTGTAAATTCTAAGTCCTGGTGATAGTAATGTTTATGACTCAGGTGATGAATAATAAGACCTAGTGATAGTGAGCTATCTGAATGGATGATGCTAAGCATTATGTGGTGATTTGATGAACAGTGAGGTAAGAATACCTGATGATGGTGAGTTCTATGAGGCCCAGGCCAGAGGCAAGAATGTCTCCAATGTCTTGGGTGCCAGTTTCTCCATCTCGAGTTGTCCCCAAGAAGCGACTCTGAAACACAATGAAGGTACTGTATATGAAGAGTAACACACACAACCACCACAATGATAAAATTACTTCAGTATAGGTTCATCATTCCACATACTGGCTAATCATTACCAGCAGACTGGATATTGTTGTTATCTTCCTCCTACTCTCCTTTTTTGTATTATGTATAAGGTTTTCACGTTTGCACTTTAAAACTCTATTCTGCATCACCTGACTATCTGAATACTTGACTATACTTAAACTTCTATCTAAATACTACCACCTGATGCTTACTTTTGATGTATTACTTTGTGCTCTCTGTTACTTACTGCCTGACTGTACCAAGGTGTGTTGGTACGCTTCTTAATGGCCAAGTCATCATCATCACCCAGGGGCATGGAGGAGCATGAGGTAAGGGGTGGGGAAGGCTGAGATGCTGGCATTGAACCCACTGATGATGAAAGCCCCTTTTCTGAGCCTAATTCAGTTGAGGTTATATTGCATCCAGCCACTGATGGAACTGATCTGAATACCACTGTCACTGTTACTGTCCTGTGAAGGAAAATGGACTCAATGTAGTGAGAGGAGAAAGGAAATAATATGGATTCCAGTGCTGGTGACCTGTGGGAAATGTAAAAGAGGTACAGTAGTAAGCTGCAGACAGTAACCAACCAAGAAAGTACTACCATACTGACTTATGAGTGCTAGTATAGCACCCAAAACCATTTTCCATCCTCCATGTCATTAGGCTGCAGATAGCAGTTGCCAGGAAAAGTACACTATCCTGACTCAGAAATGGTACAGGGGCCATCAAACACCCTCTGTGTCATAGAGTTGTAGACATCAACTGCCAACAGAATTACTACTTTCTACCTGTCCTTTTTTTATCTCTTGTCTTTACATCATCTCTCACATACTCTTCATTTTCAAAGAACAGTGTTGTGGGGGCAGTGGTAGTACGGAAGACTGCAATGGGGAAGTCATGGAGAGCGGTAAGGATAAAGAGACAATATCAAAAAAGTTAGCAATGTGAAAAGGGCAAACACTCACCCTGGTGATGAGGTGGAGGATGTGGCACCCCCTGGAGTAGGGAGACTCCGGGTGAGAGGCAACCGACGGCGAACAATAGGCAGCTCCACCTAAACAAATAATGGGTCAGACAAAGCTAAATAACATACTCAAATAAGAAAAATACTCATACAATGGTGTGGAGTGTTTCCTGTGGTTATAAGTCACATATGGAAGAGAGTTTGCACAAAAGTCAGACAGCATTAAGCAGTATCAGTGTCTACAATTTTTCTTTTCATCACAATAAAACTAGTCTTTATATAAAACACATAGAACAATGTTAAACATAAGACAATTTACAATATTTCAGATAGGTTAAAGGCCAAGTCACAGAGAAAGCACAGAGTCTTCTAGAAAGTTAAAAATAGAGCACTTAAAGCTACTTGTACCTCATGGTCCCTTGTGCCACATGCATAATTGGATGTGTGGGACCTGACCTGCCGCGCCAAAACTCACTGTGGCAAGGGAGAGGGAGGCGAGGCCAAGGAGCTCCGTGTCTTGGGCCCCCCGAGGTAAGGAGCATACAGCCACAGCCAGTGTCACAGTTGCCACATCTCTCACCAGCACCTCTACTCCACATTCCCACTGTGGTGACCCACACTCACACACATAATGAGTTGTCTTCACCTAAAGGAGTACAGTGTTAAATAGTAACACATTAAGATTTCTGGTGAGTGATGTTATGTGAGAGGTGTGTTATGTTACTGGGTATGTATGATATTAAAGAGGGATATAAAGTGTTACTAACATGTGTGATGTTTCTGAGTATGTATAGTGTTAATAAGGGATATAAAGTGCTACTAACTATGCATTTTAATTTGTATTCTATTAGGAAATGTATATCAGCACTAAATATTGTTAGAAAACTTATCCTTACATGACTTTGCTTACAACTGATATTTTCAAAAGTGAAAAATAAACTCTGCACTACTGAGGCATCATCTGCCCTCGATTCATGGTTGCTGACCTTTCTGCGGTTGCTGAAGATGAGGCAGTACGGGCTGGGCTGGTAGTCAGAGGCAGTGGTGATGTTGTCTGCACCATGAACCAAAATGTACAGCACACCAGCACCTATGTGGAAGAGGATATGTATAAAAGTAAGTTTATTCCACACCTTGTACATGTTGATTCTTACAAACTCTAAGTTTAATTTGAAAGTAAAATAAATGGAGCCCCAAGAATTCAATGTATACTGTACTATGTGATGGCTAATGGTCTGAAGGTGTATGGTTCTGAGCTTATGTTTGTGCCATCACTTTTCCTTCAGAACTATGACTCTCATCACTGGTCTCTTTCTTACTTACCCAATACCTATTCATTGTTCACTCTCTATGTCTGTTCTACATACCACTCACCATCTCTTTTTATCAATAACTGGACTCGATTACTCACTCTTTCTATACCTTGTTAATCACACTTTGCAGTAAACTTAATTCCTATTTCTGTACATGTACACATGTATCTCCACCTTTATTGTTCTTTCTACTGTGTATCATATTTTAGCTTTACTTAGCTAAGCTCCTCGGCATACCTACCTTCTTGGCTTTCCACGAGGGATGTAGGTAGGGGTGAATCCAGGTTGACAGGGGTTAGGGGAGTGTACTGCAGCCGGACATGGAGGGAAGGCACACTCCCCCCAATCACCTTCCCTCCTTTCTTTTGTAGTACTGTCTCTGCCCTGCAGGTAAGATACAAAAGGTTTTTCTTTCAATGTAACAGTGATGATAGTAATAATTATGATAATGATAATACAAGCACTTATAAAAGCATACTGCTTTAGTGTTATTAATGAGTGGACTGCATATCTGAAACACAGAGCATCATTCTTGACAAAGTTAAATGTTTCTCTAACAATACAATATAATGGATTACATTAATATGATTTCCATACATAAGAAATTAAATAAATATGGTAAAGATATTTAGTAAATGTATTTCACTTCGTGACATTGAACCACTTAAAAAAAGCTTCTGAATTAGTGAAAATAGCAACTACCAAATCTCATCACTAAACTGAAAAAGGAAAATGTTTATATTAAAAACTTTCAAGTTTCCATATACTGTACAAGTTTAGTACATAGCTAATATGCATATAAAGTTAAATAAGGAACATCAACTACTGTTGAAATCAATTCTAAGCATAAATAAATTATGGTGTACATGATGCAAACATTTTGTTTGATTTGTTAGGTCTAAGGCCAACATGGTTCCTCGTCTTTTTGAAGACCTGTTATTTATTTACTTTTTTTATATGAGATCTTAAGTTTACTTTACATGTTTTACATTTTAATTTTAATTATCATTATTTTTTCTAAACTTATTTACCATTTCCTGCATTAGAGGTAGTGCCAAGAGCAGACAAAGAAAGGCTATATTCACTCATACCCATCATACCCATTCTCTAGCAGTCATATGTAATGCATCGAAACCACAGCCCTATAACCCCAACCTGGCCTGACAGACCTTTCCATGGTTTCCCCCAGCCACTTCACATGCCCTGGTTTAGTCCAGAGACAGCATTGTTACCCCCTGTGTACCACATCATTTTAATTCACTCTGTTCTGAGCACGCCTTTCACACTCCTGCGGTTCAGGCCCCAATTCCTCAAATCTATTTCACTCCATCCTTCCATCTTCAGTTAGGTCTGCCCCTTACCCTTGTCCTCTCCATTGCTGACATATATATCTTTGCCATCCTGTCCATCCACACTCATTCTCTCCATTCGTCTAAATGACTATCAAGACCATCATCTTCACCTCTCTCAGCCATGCTCTTCTTATTACCACAGTTCTCTCTTTTCTTGTCACCTCTTACTCGAATAACCCTCCTCACACCACATATTGTCCTCAGACATCTCATTTCTAACAAATTCATACATTCTTATATAGAGCCCAGGCATCCATACTACACTGTCGTGATCACGAGACCTCCAAACATGCCTATCTTTGCCCATCCAGTTAGTGAGCTCTCGTTCCACTCATTGCTCAATGTTCCCAGGACCTTCGCCCCCTCACCCACCCTATGACTCACTTTAGATCCCATTGTTTCATTGGTTGCCATAACCGCTGCCAAATATCTAAAGCAGTTCACTTCCGATAAGGTTTCTCCATTCAGACTCTTACCCCAACCAACCAGTCTCTTTCCACTGCTGTAATTCACATTTACACTCAACTTTCTCCTTTCACATACTCTCCCAGCTTCAGAAACTAACATATACAGTTTCTCACTGGAGTATGCCACCAGTACCGTGTCATCAACAAGTAATAACTGACTCTTACCGCAGGCTCCGCCTTCCCTTATCCCTTGTGACCCGCAGACCTGTTCCTCTCTCCTCCCTTATCCACCCCATCCATAATCAAACTGAACAGTCATGGGTGACATAACACATCCCTGCCGCAGACACACCTTCACCTGGAACCGCTCGCCTTCCTACCTTCTTAGCCATAAACACGTCTTACTCTTGGTAAAATCTCTGCACTTCATCTAGCACACTTTCTCCCACACCATGCATCCGTAGCACCTTCTATAGAACATCTCTCTCGACCCTAGCAAACGCTCTCTCCAGATGATAAATGCCACATGCAAATCCTTATTTTTCTCCTAAATGTTCTTGCACACATTCTTGAAATATGTAAATATACGATGATACAGCCTCGCTGAAGGTGACTTTTCCATCGCAGCGCAACCGCATGCAAGGCGGAGTCCGGTGACACCTTATATATTGTTATGTACACATAGACAGGAAGAGTAGTTGGTTCTTCTTGCCTGGATATTCGCCAACCAGTGTTATACTCTCCCAATCATTGGAAATCCTGTGAACCGTAAGACGTCACTTTTGGAGTTATATCATTCGCAGATGTTCGCGTTTCTCTGAAACTGCTGCTTTACATGAAACGCTGTCACTGTATTATGACAAAAGAATAATGACTAACAGTGTGCATTGATGTTACAGCACAATTTTTTCTCCGTGCGCTGTTGAGAGATACGAACTCTGATAATATCAACACACTTCCTTCTATTCTGTTGCAGTATATCGTCTCTCTCGACAACAAATGTTGGTTTTGGGTTGATATGGAGCATTATATGTATCGCTCTTTTGTTTCCATACTTTGTTTTATTCTTATGGAATTTTGTTGGTAAGATATCTTTAGGATGAAGAGTGTGTGAGTTTGTGTTGCTATGTGTAAGGATTAGGTGTGGGTGATATACTGTTTCCTTAGGTAGTAGTGATGATGTTAATCGTGATGTTTGAGGCAGCAATAGCGGTGTAGGAGAGAGCAGTGGTGGTGGTGATGAAGTTAGTAATAATGGTAGTTGTTCATCATGATGGTTGAGGCAGTGGTGGCGATGAAGGTAGCAGTGATGACAGTGGTTGGTCATGATGTTTGAAGCAGCAGTGGTGGTGTAGGAGGCAGCAGTGGTGGGGTAGGAGTTAGCAGTAGTAGTGTAGGAGGCAGCAGTGGTGGTGATGATGAAGGTGCTAGTGATAGCAGTGGTTGGTCATGATGTTTGAGGCAGCAATAGCGGTGTAGGAGGCAGCAGTGGTGGTGGCGTTAGAGGCGGAGGCAGCAGTATTATTCGAGGCGGCAGCAGTGGTGGTAGAGGCCATTTATCCTTGTTCACGTTCTTGGTAACTCTCGCCGCTCACGGCTTCCGGCTACCCAGGCAAGGCAGGCAGAGCGTCCCTTCCCCTTCCCTCCGCCACTCGGTTGGGCCTCCGTGAAACGTTTACATCAGAGTGGAGTTGCTTCACTCCCAGACCAGTCAGTACTCCCCTTACTGGTGTGGGTGACGAAATGCCTTCTCTCCTGTATTGAGCAACCCTTGGATACCTGATCACACATTCCTCCATGTTAGATATGGGTGAGATTGCTAGTCAGTTTAAGTTGTTGTTTGTGTGTATATACACCTAATACGCAGGATATACACCCGGCGTCAACAGGCAGCACCATTCAGACTAAATACAGTTGCGCACATACGTTCACATCGTAACATTTACTCAACTCTCTATATTTATGCAGGCTACGCCCAAAACATAGTTCCAGCTATGTATTATAAGATCTGTGTACTCTGGAAGAATCATACACGTACTGTCCACCCGCTCACGCATACTGGCTAAAGCAGGATACACTCGGTGGAACCCAGAATGTATCTTGACATAATGAAATGTCCTGTCTACATAAACTTGCATGGGATATACTGCTCGCGTAACCTTCACTCATACACAGCACTCCTTTACGGGGAAGTTACAGCTTAAGGATAATACACCCAAAAATAA
>JAUUDW010484650.1:0-12391 GCA_032361385.1 Panulirus guttatus | reverse complement strand
AGAGAGAGAGAGAGAGAGAGAGAGAGAGAGAGAGAGAGAGAGAGAGAGAGAGAGAAGTAGCTATTTTTGAGGAAGTCAGCACAATTACCTATAAACAGTATTGTAAATCCTGAGCACATAATATACATACCAGCATCATCTGTCTTGATCTCCCCCAAACTCTTTACCTGATTCTACTGGAAGATTGGAATTCAAAAGTCTAATCATCTGTTTGTTACGTCACGGGAAAGTCTTTGAAAAAAATATAGCTTTCCAAAAGTCGAAACATCATCTCCAGCAGAAAAGATAAAGGTAAACATCGTCTTCTCAGTACTCAACCTGCTAACCTCCTGGTTACACACACACACACACACACACACACACACACACATCACTCCTCCCTCAGCTTGTCTCTTTGACCGTCCTACACACGGCCTTTCTTTGCTCCCCATCCACAACACGAGGCCGCCATCGTTAACACCTCCCACACACCCACGGTCAGGCCAGCAGACCCTCCCACACACACTCACCCACGATTCTTCCAGCGGCCCTCCCACACACACACATACGCACGGCCCCGCCGGGGGCCCTCCCACACACACACCCACCCACGATTCTGCCAGCAGAGCCGCCTACACACACACACACACAAACACACTCACGGTCCTGGCAGCAGCCCTCACCCCATATCTCGCCGCCCAAGCCCACGCTGCAGGCCGCGGTGACTGAGAGATCAGAGAGGCGGCGGAGATGAAAAGCGAAAAGGCGGGACACCTTGGTTGGAAGGTTTATTGTTTGATTATGGTGTGTGGTAGATGTTGGGGCGAGGGCGGAGGCAGGCAGGCAGGCGAGTCATGGGAGAGGCACGGAGGGTGGGAGAGTGGCAGGCAGCCTGGGAGGGAGGGTGGTAGGGAGGTGGAGAGTGAGGAGGGTTCTGAAAGACAGGAGGTTGGGATAATTGGATAATAAGGAAGGAAAGGAGTTGAGAAAGGTGGGAGTTGAGATGAGGGATTGGGAGTACTGGTACTTACGAGTATGACGACGAGATTTTGACCAGAGGCAGGGCTAGCGAGTAGCGCTCATCGCAGGAAAACATAAAGAACAAACCGTATGAGTTACATGCTGTCATGTGATGGGTATGAGAAACACAGATTGGATGTATGTAAACTGAAAGCCAGCTGCCCACATGTGGGGAGGCAGAAAGAAAAGACAGCTACCTGGGCCAATGGAGCGACACTTGACAGCCACAAAAGTGCTAGCTCACTGCGCATAAACGTCACTAACCCTCCCTGGTCGGTGGCTGTTGACCACCTTCCACCCACCAAAGGGGATCAGATTCTTTCTTTTCAGGCGGAAGGAGATCACGTGGGTGAAGAGAGAGACGATGTAGGAGACTTAGGGAGCAGATGTGAGGGAGTCGAAGTGGAGCGTTGAGGTGTGAAACAGAGAGAGATGCAGCAAAAGCCTGGGAGAGTTGATGTGGTAGTTGGAAAGGGAAAGGTGATGTGGTGAAACAGAAGCAGAATGGTCAACTGAAGTGGGGAACAGCTTGGAAGAGTTAGTGTCGTAACTTAGGAGCAAAAGGTGGAGAAGGAAATTAATGATAGAGGAATTGATGTGGGAGAGTAAGAAAAGGGAAGGAGGGAAACTGAGTCTTTAGAATATGGGAGACGGGAAGGAGAGAGAAGCGCCGAGACTTTCTTATAACATGAATAAGATTAAGATCAAGAGAAACGTTACTCTAATTTTAGGAAGACAAACAAATGCATGATTATTTAAAGACAGATGAATAAGGCAGGGATAAAAGAGAGAACAACTAAAAGGAAAAGGAAGAGTTCGTTCTTAAAAAGGCCAGGGAGGAATATGTACAGACAGAACCCAAATGGAAAGAAGCCGGAGTAAGTGGAGAAAGCATGACAATGAGTCTAAGCAAGAAGTACCTGGATCTTGAGACCAGTCCTTCCGTAGGCTCCGACACCAGGCTCGTCGGGAGACCTGCTCCATAGGCTCCCTTACGAATGCAGTTTAAATCATGGTTCTCTGTATGCTGTTTGCGGGACAGTACAGAAAAAGGAGGAGTTTGTTTCCCGTCAGAGTCAATGCTGGACTTCAATTCATGTAATTACTCTGAAGAGACAGAGGTAGAAAGACAGACAGAGACAGAGACAGACTTGCAGGAAAGCAGATGTGACAGTGGAAACACCAAAATGACAAGTTATTATCTTTCTTCCGTTATCTCCACCAATTATGACACCGTAATCTTGATCGCTTTGACTTCAACCCACAGGTGATTCATGGGTTAGAGAAAAATAATGACACTGATTCAGACTCGCTCTTCTGGTGCCTGTGTGTTCCTCGACACTATCGGGGCAACCACCCAGAAAGCACAGGAAAGAGGGGGGAAATAGTTAAGTCTCTGATAACTGGATTTTATACCTGCTGGCATTCCTCTAGTCCTCAGACCCCAGCAGTAATTTGTCAGGAGTGCAGGAGAGTCAACAAGGATACGTTGACCTCGGCAGCTGCAGCAACTCGGGCGTGGAAGACGTCGGGGCTGGGGCTTTGTGCGGTGGGACGCCCTCGTTTCCTCTTGCGAGTCGTTCGCCTCCGACCCCATGGGGCCGGGAAGCCCAGCCTAGCCTTCGGCCCTCACGCCTGCCCACCTCACGGGTGTCAAGACCCTCACACTCACTGCTGAGGACCAATGTGGTCTCTCCATCTTCAGGCTCACGGAAGATTTCCTTCTTTTTTTCATTACTTTAATATTTCCTTTTCCTGTACTCTTTACTTTCCTTAATGATCCACTTATCTCTTAATATTACAGCTATCGTTATCTTTTTCCGACCTGGCTGGTGAACGTAGTTATCCCGGCCATATTATACAACATCGTAATAAAACTTTCTTGGTTCCGGGAAACCCATGGATTGCACAATTTGACCTCGTGTTTCTCTACCGAAGAAAGCCTTCTGTCAGTTACAAGATCGTCAACACTGTGTTGTCAGAGTGCCAACAATTTACCGGATGACTACCTGCACTTAATGGTAATTTTCTCGCGTCCATGTGTGACAGCCATCCTCCACCCGATATCCACTTTAGCGATTTCCGGGACCTTGACTTTACCCAGTGGTAATTTTGCCTAGATATATCTGGCCTGTCATAAATACCTTGATAATACATGACGGTCAACCTTCCGACCACAGAGAGTATGTTTAAAGTTCCTTCCTTGTGATGGCATGTTTGCCTTCTGCCCTGTCAAGTTTTCCTGAAAGTCCCTGTACAAACAATCGCGGTGCAGAGCTGTTGATTGAATGGAAGTACATTGAATTTGTTTGTACTTGAGCCTTATTTTCGTTCCTGGACATATTTTTCTTCTTCTCCTACCCTCTCCTGAGACGGTAAAAGACACCCGAAATGAAACATGCACCAAAACATTTAGCAAACTGTGTTTTCAGGGTATAAAAGACTATTTCCCACTTGACTCCTATTCCACCGTTCCTTTCCGTTTTACATCTGATCGATTATCTTGTCACTGTATCACAGGATATCTAGACAGAGACGCGATTAACCTGTACCTGGAAACCTCTGCTTTGTATAGCTAAGTTCTGTATAAGTGTACCTGAGTGCATGCATTTGATCCATCTGTGTTAATGCGAATGGAGTTGATGATAATAAATAGATATCTTTACTGAATATGGCCTCGAAGACGATCAGTATAAATCTAAAAGCAGCTGATTTACAAGAAGCAGCTGTACGTTTTTTTATAAGATGGATTTGTAAAAACAGCTAATAAATAGGGAGACAAAAAACAGAATGTTTGTTTGTCTTAAACCTACATTTTTTTCTGCCGGGTCTTCCTGACCTTTCCTGCTTTTTCATTCGGCATCAAGATAATATCATTATCGTCATACGGCCAGAAGGGATTTTCTCCAGCTTTTTACAGACTATTCTGCAGATCATCGTAGAGACCACCCACCTGTGTGATCCCCCCACGACTTCAAGTGTAAGCTAAGACCCACTTCTAAGCATAAATATTGTTAGAAGTTTCTTTGACTCATTCATGAAGAATCACTGATGGTTTTACGAGGGAAGCACATTGGAAAAGCCATACAAGAATCACATCAAATGCAAAGATCATTCTGAGCAACTATTGGCAATACAAACCTTTGCCAACAATATGGCACACTATATATTTGAGTTTGGCTCGGGTTCAACCCGAACTCTGACAGAGAAGAACCTTAGACTTCCTCGTTCCCTCAGCACCCGGGAAATCATTAAATATCAATACGGAATAGATTGAAAAAAAAAAAGATCTACTATCACTCTCCTATTGTCCCGCGATTTATTCTTGTCGTAAGATTCAGTCACTAAAACTACTCAAAAACTCATGACCAAGAGTAGAGAATCGGAACTCGCCTCTACCATTGGCTTTGGGTCTCAAATTGCAAGGTTACAATCCTGACCAACCTGACCCCATGCGGACATACCTAGAAGCAATGTGGCCAGGAATTCCCGGGCTCCCCCGCATACACTGACACCAGTAACGAGATCGGTTCCCACTTCTCTAATTATCTAACATGAAGGTACTTATCTTGGAATTTGCGTTGGACGACTAGCGATATCTCGAAGAAGCCGACGGCAGAAAGCCGGGTAAAAACTATGTCCCAGATGGCCAGTAAAACTATAAATCTTGTCATCCCTCGGCAAAATAGCACGATGCTCTGCGTCAGGCTAAACAACATATAGAGCATGATTATGAGAAACTAGCTTCTGTTACCAGCCTTAAACCTAATGTATCATTTTCAGGCCAAAGGTCATATTCACTACACCCACGTCTTCACTAAACTACATTTTTATCACATCCTCACCTTCACTACATCCTCGTCACCACTTACCTTTGACATACAACCTAAGGGTCTGGGTAGTGGCCATCTCAACTGCACCTCATCTTCACAACACTACATCATAACTCTAGGAATATATGGCTTTCATAACACTTACCTGAAATGAAATAGAAAAAAAATAGATCGCTATTAGTACTTTAAAATTCACCAATTTAAAAGCACACTTTAAGAAAATGATCAGTAGAAAACATGATATAAAATCGATAAATATACTTAAACATGACAGTTATGTAAACATGACAAATATTATGACTCAATCTAGCTACGTAAAACTGAGCTGAAGACTGATATGCAAGTGAAGTATAACAGTGCAACTATGCAATAATCCAAAAATACAATAGTATATAAAATAGCACAAGTTACTTAAAACGATTCATCTAATTTTACTCGTAGTAATAGATAGAAAATCGTGGGCAAACTTTCTACTTCTACTGAGGCGAACTTTTCTTCAACAGGATTGTTCAAAAAAATATGCAACGACTTGCCAATTAGAGTGGTTGAAAGCAGTACTAGAAATAAGTTTAAGAATAAACTTGATAAACATTTCGCTTCAAGTCCACGACTTACATTATTTGCACCACTTTAGTTCCAATACAATGACAATTTGCAGGTTATTCTCTTTGGATTATCTGTATGATTTCTAACTTTTACCACACTAATCTGTGAGTCTATATCTTTCATTATCACAAATAGCCTCGAAAGGACCCAATGGTCTTTTGCTGTTTGAATTCCTTTGTATTCCCTTGTATATACACGTATTATCTAACCCTGGAAAATCAGGAGTCACCTTCAGGTCATCCTTGTCAATTCTTGATATCTTCACCTTTCTGACCAGTCACATGGCAGACTTAGTGTCCGTCAGTCACCGGCTTCCCAATTAATCAGTAATCGTTCCTGTCCTCGTATTTTCTGTTTTCTTCAACTTCTTGCAGTGTTTTCCGTCCTCTTTTAAGCAAGTTGTTGATGCCTTTAGTCCATATTATTCTAGGGCGCCCTGCTGAACGTCTTCATTCAGAAGTTCAGTTCAAATACTTCTTGTCATATCTCGTATCTTCTATTTTTTTGTGTACATAACCATACCATCTTACTTTGTTCTTTTCAGTTAATCGTAATACAAGTGTAACATTTTAAATCCCCTCCTGTCATGGCGTTTCTCATCTTGTCCAGTCTTGTAAGTTCATAATGCCCTCATTTCGGCAGCCTGGGTCTGTGAGCTTATTTTGACTGTGGGTGATCATGCTTATGAACCATATATTAGAATGGGTCTTAGAATGATGGTATATATCGTAGATTTTTATTTCAATGATACATTTTCATTTTTCTGCGTAGACTGCCATGGACTACTGTTTTATAAGACAGTGGAAATACTATAGTTTACTCAAGTTTGCACAGTACTTGACAATCACATTGCTTATTTCCATTTGATGCATATTTTCATCTTTAAATACCATCCCTAAGCATTTGGTGATCTATGTATATATATATCTTAAACTCTTCTCTGTTTCATGTAGTATTCATCAATTTCTTTTTATCTATTGCGGTTTTTTTCATACTATTTCTATTCAAACAATCATCAACAATCTTAGAATACTGGAAAATGAAAATAAACTGTAGTTAGTACGAAACGTGAAGCTATACAAGGTATATTCCTCATTTTCACTTACCACATTTTCCTCTGCTCTGCTATGTTCTTGGAAGCGCTTGAGAAGTAAGTTCTCGAAAAGCATCTATCTATATAGGAACGAGGCGTAACCACCCAGGTAAGAAGAGAGTTTAAATCAAGCATACGGCTTCTGTGATCTAGTGTATGACCTTTACAGGAAACTCTCGTTGTCACTGGATCCTCAGAAACCATAAGATATATCCCAGTGAAATCTACAGTCTTTAACAGGATAAATACTCAATAATTTTAAGGATAATTCTTAACTCGTAATAATTACTTCCCCTTCCATACCCTTGGCCCTATTTTCCTTTAATCATATACTAAACCTGTGAACAGAATCGTGCTGAGGTTTTGAAACTAAATTACACATTCCATGAAATCCTACATGTAACTCCTTGACTGTTCTCGTTCTCTTTCATTTCTGGTCGAAGATATCTATTCATATGCATCTTTACCTTAAGTAAACGTTCCCTCCTCTGGAGGACAATGAAAAATCTATCATGAGCAGCCAAACCACAATAAGTTTTCCCTAAATCTGATACTCTTCCAAAAAAATAACTCAAGTCTAACCAAACCTTTTCTTCGCGAGATTACTTTACAAGTGAGTTAGTAACATTTGGTAAATCTTGTCAGGCTATTTACTGAAGACTGAACGACTGAACGTTCTCAACAGAGTGACCATGTCAACTGGTCAGTTTTTTCTTCCTTAGCAAAATGACGTCGTCAATTTTTCAAAGGGCATTATTTTGATGAGAGACGGTTTCGTGAAAACAGCTATACAGACAAAATATTTGAATTGAATGTTGCCGTGAATTCTCAGAATCAAGTGGACTGGTTCTGACTCCCTCCCCGTAGAGTACAAACAGGTATTTACAGAGAAACAAACGAAGGACACTAGGAATGACCCTACTCCAGTTAACAGGGTCAGTGTGAGACTACTCCTAGAGATCATGTCTTGAAACGTAAATCAAATTTTTTTTTCCAATTTATTCTTTATTTACGCAATATGATACTAAGTACTTCATGTACCGATATCACAGACTCTGGCAGCAATTGCACGGGAAAATGTAGTGATAGTTCTCGTAATATATTCTACACTCGTGTAGAGATACATTAGGTGAACATATGGAAATGATCCGACGTCATAAACACCCTCACCTGCACCTTCCCATTTGAGTTAATACAGAGTAATGTCTTATAAGACTGTGAAAAGGGTACATTCACTTTGCAACTCCTGTCAGAACGACCACGAAAATTTCTGCTCTCTCAACACCCTTCCAAAATATAATTTCATGTCACTACGTTCGTTCATTGTAAAAAAGAAAGAAATACAGATTTCAAAGGTGTACACCAAAACCTTTATGAAAAACTGGACGAAAAAGACATCATAAAACTTTTCTTTCGGCTCGTTTACTGAGTATAAGGTGTGTGTATTTCACTATAACCGTAGCCACAGAATTACTGGCAACACTTTTGTGTTAATAAAACCTTAACATTATCAACCACACTTTCGTAGTGACATAACCACACTATGGTGTCATCTATGAAAACCGCACCATTACTGACAGCAGGTTTTGGTTCATACAGTTAAAGCATTATTTATAACACTATTTTCTCACCATAATCATGGTATTATTGAAGTCACTCTTGTATCACCATAACATAGTTCTGCTGACAACATTCTTTTACCACAATAAAACCATGGCTACTGACAGCACTGGTACCTACCCTTGACAGCCACTATCCAATTTGCATGAGTTCGCTAATTCTTTTTGTCCATTTTATAACAGATTTTCTGATATCAGCAAATATGGAGCATTTATGTAAGAATGGCATTAAGTCAGGAGTTTCGTTCCATTAATGTTACTATCATACAAACTAAAGTTACACGCCACCACAAGGTTTGGTTCTTATCTTATATGTAGGATGTAAAGTAATTCATATCAGAGAGATCATAATGGGAATCACATAACTCGTATCGTCTACGTTTTACTGCGGACAGGTCATAGGAATGGACGACTTGAAGGAGACTGCATAGCCACCCTGCTGAACAAAGGCAGACGACCTGCTGGCTGTATACACAAGCGAAAGGTCTTTAATCTACGTTTCTCAGGACGAAAACACTCACTCATGGGTGGTTCAAGGAAATATCTAATGTCTGTGTCAGGTCAAAAGATTCCTCTGCATCTTTTAAAGTTTCCAGAGATGCTGTGTTACAGGTCTGCTATGGCGATCTATTATATGACATGATCTTTACAAGCTGTTACTACCTTCTTGCCACAACATGTCCTTACTTTCTTTTCCTCCTGACGAGGTTAGTTACTGCTCCGAGACTGGTTATCAAAGACCACCAAATTAAAGGTCTGTACGTGAGAATTTTGTACATCATCTGGTGCACTTGACCCTGCTATGCTTTTTATACCGTCAACTTCTAGTTTTTCCCAGTGTCATCGCCTCCCACAGGAGCCCTGCACGTGAGGAAATTCACCCAACTATCAAATAAAACCGAAGAAGGATTTATACAGACGAGAAAAACAAGCTAATTACCATTACTGACAGCTGGTGCGTGAAAGCCAAACGTCCTCCCTATTGTTCTTTTTTTTTCTGTGAGTCTGTGGTGTCGTCTTCTTGTATCCAGATCCACCACTCGGCTGAAGGGGTCAAAGACTGTCTTCATGCCTAGGGTACACGGGGCGACGACCTCCCTTCACACCGTACTGTCCTTCGCCTCTCCTTGGCGGTGTTAATGTCCACCACCTCTCCTCTGCCTTCCCTCCTCGGGAAACCTGTCTACAGCCTTCCGATACAGGAAACTTATCCTCGCCTTCCACTGAAAGTATACTTATATCTACTTTCCCTACAGAGTACACTAATCTTAAACTTCCCCGTAAGAGGATGTTTATCTCCACTGTCGTTCAGAGCACACCCAAATACACCTTCCCTTGAGAGGCCAAAGTTCTCCTGATCTCCACCTTCTTCCCACAGTACATAAACCCTCATCTCCTTTCCCAACACTTACCCACTATAAAAACACGCTGTTCACCAAGCTCTGGCTCACATATTCATCCATTTTCAAGGTACATTTACTCCCCTTTCTCCCCCAGACTATACATAACTTCTCTTCCCTTGCAAGAGAACTTAAGCTAATACTAAACTCTACCATCCGAGTACACACAATCCCCGTTCGTAATACAAATAACCCCACCTCGAGAGCACACACACACACACACACACATACAGCCAGCCATCACGGGGTTACTCCCGCCTCCCAAGCTCACGCCCCAGGCACACAGCAGGCCACCGACCTCGAACCAACGACCTCTGGCTCATGGCCGCCCGGCCGTGAAGAGTGACTATCCTAATTAATGTACACGCTGCCCCACCCTCCCGTTTTCTGTGGCGCAGCTGCTGGTGAAGAACCCTCAATGCCGTTCCGGGTAACGGGCGAGCCACCGCACCGCTGCTGCTGCCGGCAAGTCCTCGACTCCCGGGATCGAGCTCCGGGTCTCCGAATATCACCACGATCATGTGTTGTGTTGTTCCCTAAGGCAGTAAATCAACAATACATTGTAATTCAGCTGTCATGATATTTGGCACAGCTGAGAAATTGGAGGATGTGGAAAAAAGGATGAACTAATGAATATAAGAAATTAGGAAATCCACAGAAATTAAGAAGTAGGTATGCTGGTCACTCAGAAGAGATGAAGTTAACGCAAAATATATCATATATACTTATCAAATTAATACATGACTAAACAAATACCAAAGTACCATGAAGCAGATGAATTAATTGATAATATGTTTATCATATTTGATATTCTTTTTGCCATATTCTCTCCAGAGAACATCAGGATTTCATTTAATGCGCTTTTTAACAATACCATGGAACAGAAATTATGCATTAACTTTCACCACTGTGTGATATGCGAAGCGAAATTTTTCAGAAATCTTCATGTGAGTTTCATAGTAACCAGAAGTTATTTCATCAAATTCATTATTAGTTTTATTATCCTAATATTACTTCAGAGGTAACGTGCCGCAGATAATGTAATACAAATAACATATTACAGTATTTCTAATCTGATATTAAGTCGCATCTGGCATGTGTCGAGTAACACATTACAAGGAAAAAGTCACTGGTAACACGGAACGCGTTACAGACAACATGACTAACGTAACACATGTCACAGGTGAATGTTTCAAAAGATTCGTTACAAGTAATGTATCATGGTTACTAGGTCTCAGGTAACAATTCATATATATCAAATGACGTCACAAGAAATATGTACGTGTCATTCGTAACGCCTCAGTCGTAACATGTGACTGTCAACATGACTTATGTAAAAAGAAGAATCAGGGTACACTACATGCTATGTAGTATGTATGACGTCAAAAATAAGACGTTCGTAACAGATGCCTCATCACTGTTACTGACATACCGGTAGTATATAGATAACGCGTCACATCACATGGGGCCGTGACAAGGGGCCAGAGAGGGATTGTGACCCCACGGGCGTTACTGGCAAGAAGCTGACTAATAAAGCTGTTGATTTTTAACACCATCCTTAATGGAAGTAATGTAAGGCATACGTATAAATCGTCCGGCTGGGACATTGGTTCTTGCCACCTCTCGTAATGGTACAATAAACAAATTCTACTGCTCGCTCGAAAAAGCAAATACATGAATACTTTTTTGGAAACGCCATAATGTACTATCTCATTTTCTTGATACATGTAAATTCAGAGGATAATATACCACATTCTATGAAATAAGTTGAATAAAGAGGTGTCTGGCACTTCTACCTCTCCCCTTCCACCCCCACTCCCCTCCTCTCCACCCCCTTCGGGCTTCGGACGTTGGCTGGAAATAAGATAAAACGGTTAATCCATTTCCTTTATATTTCGTTCGCTTTATTCGCTTTACACTGCAACATTGTTTACAGAAACAGTCGGCATCATAGAACGAATGCGATCACCACACGTACATCCCCAACTGCTGCACACACACACACGCACACACACACATACACACACATATAGAGAAGCGAAAAACTACGTAAGGATTAAATGTTAAGTGAAAGGGGAGAGACATGATATAATGGGAGCTGACAAGTGTTAAATTGAAGGCTAAAGGGCCCCGAGCTGCCTCCAGCCCGGTGAAAATTACAGGCAGCCTCGGCTGAGGCCGTTTTGTTATTACTCCAGTGTCCAGTGTCTGGCCAGCGGCCGGCAGGTGTCTGGGTGGGTGAGAATGCCCGCGCACTGATACTATACCTCAGAGCGCCTCCCAGATGTCATCTAGCCATCCTTACATAGGCGGGATTGCTCGTCAAAAACCTGATCTATCTACTTACGGGTGTAAAACAGCGTTTCGGAACGAGGTACATGTATTTACAGTGTTATACAGTCCTAGCTCTCCTGCCGTAGCGGTGCTGCAACAAATTCATTTTCCACAGGCGGTGCGCCTTAGTTATCCTTTATGTATATACCCCTCTAGCCCACAAGGACCCACGAGACTAATTAGCTGGAACGAAGAGACTACTCATTAGAGATGTCTGGTCGTAACCACACTATAAATGGGCAAGTGATGATAGATGATCGAGGTTAGTTGAGTAATTACAGCTTTGGACGAAAGGTTATTAACAATCACAAACATTGATATTAACTCTGTCGTACTTGAAAGGCAAAGGGTTTAGTGTGAGTAGAGGTACGAAGCGTGACCTGGGAATATTAGCCAGCCTGGTTCCCATGCTGGAAAAAAGTGGAAAAAAATGTAGAACTGTTACAGACCAACGCATTTTTTTTCTGCTATTTGCATCAAAACGGAAGCGAGGAAAATAATGTGAGC
>JAUUDW010484539.1:0-12391 GCA_032361385.1 Panulirus guttatus | reverse complement strand
CCGGAGTGGGGCCCCCGTTGCTGGGGCTACGCCTTGGGCGTGCCTGGGCAGGGGCCCCACTGCAGGGGGGATAGGAGGCAGGGACTGCCAATTTCAGGAATTTCTCTTCTGGCTAATCGCAGGCCATTTTATCGAGTTTAGGCATGGGCCACCCCGGAGCAAGGCCCCCGCTGCAGGGTCTACCTACCCATCGGGCGTGCCTGTCCAGGGTCTGCGCCGCAGGGGTGGGAATGCGGCAATGGCCGCCAATTTTATTAATTATTTTTCTGACTGTCGCCAGGCCATTTTATTGAGCTTAAACATGGGCCACCCCGGAATGGGGTCCCCGCTGCCGGGGCTACGCCTTAGGCCTGCCTGGGCAGGGGCTCCGCTGCAGTTGAGGGCAGGAGGCAGGGGCCGCCAACCTTAGGGATTTTCTTTTTGGTAACGCCAGGCCAGTCTTTTGACCTTATGCATGGTCCACCCCGGACCGGGGCCTCAGCTGCAGGGGCTGCCCCTGGGGCCTACATGGGCAGAGGCATCGCTGCAGGGGAATGGAGGAGGCATGGGCCGCAAGTTTCAGGAATTTTTCTTTTAGCTAAAGCCAGCCATTTTATTAAGTTTCGGCAGGGGCAATCTCGGAGCGGGGACACCGCTGTAGGGGTTACCCTGCGGCGTGCCTGATCAGGGGCTCCGTGGCAGGGAAGGGGAGGCCGCAGAGGCCATCAGCTTCAGGAATTTTTCTTATAGCTAACGCTAGGCCATTTTATAGAGTTTAGGGATGGGACACCCCGGAGCAAGGCTCCCGCTGCAGGGTCTACCCTTAGGGCTTGCCTGTCCAGAGGCCCCGCTGCAGGGGAGGGAATGCGGCAGGGGCCGCCAGTTACAGGAATTTTTCTTCTGGTTAATGCCAGGCCATTTTATTAATCATTTTCTTATACATGCTGTGTGTGTGTGTGTGTGTGTGTGTGTGTGTCGAAGGCTCCAGTCTCGAACAAAAACTTCATCGAGTCCAGGTTTTAAATGAAACATGAGAACGGGCTAAACAGAGGTAAGAAGAGAAGAAGAAGAATATGAAATGATTTGAGGCAGTTGGATGCACGCACACCTTTAAAACTGGGACTGATGCTATCTGTTACGATAGACATGTTACGGTAAAGAGTTCATGGATTTCCCAGTCCATCTTATGATTCTAAGCCTCATTACCGTTTACAATAGTCAAGACGCAACGGGCACAACACAAGCTTGCTACATTGAGTATGCTTTTTCTGTTTGTGTAATTTTAGGTCAGGACGTTTGCCGAACTCTGAAATTATGATCCGTAAAATTTCACATGATTTGTCGAAAGCTGTGATATAAACCTGGGGAAAAAAAGTAAATTCGAAACATCTTTCATTTGCATAGCTAATGCAGCTTTGAATTATTTATCGAACTCTTTTGATGCTGTTTATCCTGGTTTATACGTAATATACTCGCTCGTAGCAGTGGAAGTACAGCAGCAGCGAGTGCTGTTCAGGTTGTTCACGCCAACAGCAGGCTTACGGATCTGAAGGTTGTTAGGTTTGTCCTCGTTCACTAGCTGTTGTCCCCACCTTGTCTTGGTGATTTTTTGGTGGTCATGGTGAGAAATTTTCTGGTTGTTCAGGTCATGGTCGTCATGGATAGGTTGGTGTGGGCCGGGTAATTACTTTTTATTGTATTTTGGTCGGAATTTTAATTCACAAGGAAGTTGCTTTGCTTGCTCGATTGGTTCGTGATGAGGTGGATTTTTTTTATGGGCAGTTTTGGTATGTAGTTATACTCATACAACTCTGTTGGCTTTCAAGACGAATCATTGGACTCATGCAATGACTGTTGAGTTTCTAGATGACTGTCTGAGAATCGCAGTGCTAACAGAATTAACAGTTCTATGGATGAGTTGTATGGAAGACATTTTCACTGAGGAACAACAGTGATATTGTTTCACTTCTCATAGAAACTTATGTAGCAAGGTTAATAGCAGTTGGTTACGACACTTCTGATTACTCTTGCCCTATAAATATTCTTGCTTGGTATGTGAGTACACAGGAGGGTAATTGTGACGGGGTGGGTAAAGGTCCTCTTCGTAATCGCTGTGTGGAGTGATTGGTACAATTTTTTTGGAGTTGTACTGGTTGGCCCGACAGGGCTCTTTTGCTTGACTTGTTGAGGGTTGTTTCGTCCCTTTTGTGTAGCGCTGTCGTGGTTGTAGTGTCGTGGCTTTTATGGTTTTTGGAACCTTTTTTTAGGTTCTGTTGTTGTACCTGTGGGTAAGACATTTTTTGCTGTTGTTGTGGGAGAAACGTTTGTTGCCTAGGCGATCTGGGGGGGGCGTAGTGGCTTCTTGACCTGCATTGAGACGGTAGATATCCGTGGCGATGATTATGGCTCTACGTTTGTGGGTAACGACGACGATGGGAGTTGATGGTGATAGTGCACAAGTGACGTTTGCCCGTCGGACACGTTCATCCTGTTCCCGGCTGGGATGATAATGATGGAGTACCTACGATAATGGTGAGTACTAATGTTAGGGTATTGGAAGATGGGGAAAAGGTTGAGAGAGTGATGCGAGTCGTGCAGTTGCGATGATGGTCATTAGTCAGTTAATTATAAGCCAAGGTTAGTGACGATGGGTGAAAGATGATGACGTGAGGTAATACGCCAGTAACAAGTTTTAAGTGAAGTGAAAGTAATGTTGTATCTTAACGATGCCGTTCGTATGATAAAGATGATAGTGCCATTGTTCTCCGTTACGTTGCTGTGAATGAAGATGGGGAAAGACGCTGTGCTCCTAAGAAGACGATGAGGTTTAGGTTGAAGCCGGCAGGAGCCTTGGAGGAGAGAGTAAACACACTTCGCTTCGAACTCATCATCTGCATATTAACTCATGGGCCATTTATTGTTGGAACAGGTACAACAAACAAGTCCTTCTGTCAGTTTTTTTTATCATTTTTCTTTATTATTTATCGTTATCTTGCACATGGCGTAAATTACTTCATACTTTAGTGAAACGAATTGTTTAATCTCATTTTTTTTTTAAAGATACCTACCTGAATATCTCATAAAGGATTGTGCTTACTTAATGACAGTAACAGCATCATGCTTTGTACCTCCCTGATGTCAGTGTCGTAAACAGTTTAGACAGACTCTAGGACCTGTGATTTTGCCGTCGATGGTGAGAATTTGCTGGAATTGTGGAAGCTGAATCAAAGTTCGATAATCTGATGCCTTTTATATATTTTTTTTGTTAATGGATATTGGTCCCAAGACTCGGAAGGAACGAATGGTCATTTTCCATTTGTTTGTCTCTTCTCTCTTTATCCCCGCCTCAGGTAAAACCTCTTCACAGGTAGTTATGTTGGTTGGTAGATTCTCCCGCATTCTCTTCCCGTATACATCTGTCACGTGTCGGTTCAGTTTCGTGTTTATTGTATTTTTTTCCCCTCTCTGGTACGCGCGAGAGCCGTCAGTGACGTAAGCCATTTGACGCACCTGAAGGAGGGGAGCAGACTTTTGCGCACTGCGCACTGTCGTCGATGGTCCACTTCCTCCCCTCAGCCCGCGTTAGCTCTTGTGGTGGAGTAAGTCGCGTGTCTCGCGTCTCGGGTAACCTTCGAAGACCCTAAACTCCCCCCAGCATTACCGTTATCACGGGCGTTTTCCTGCGATTCGTGCGGGAAATGGGGCCGGATAACGCAGAGCTGTACTTACGGACGTAAAACTTCGGTAAACACTGTTATGAAGCTCAAGAGGCCCGAGGAAAGTCTCGAAAACGCTTGTTTAAACCTCAAACTTCTATCATTCCCTGGGAATTATCCGGGCCTGGCCTCAGCCCCGCAGGATGATAAGTTCGATGTTATCGTTGTTTATATGTCTTGAAGTGGTTGAGGGGGGGGGTGGAAACGAGAGAGAGAGAGAGAGAGAGAGAGAGAGAGAGAGAGAGAGAGAGAGAGAGAGAGCATACACGAATTTGTAAATGGAATTAAGATCTGTTCACTCTATTTTCCACGGGTATTAGGTTGTAGACACGAACAAATAGCTGTGTTCTAGTTGACATATTGGATGGGGATGGGAGACCTCCCTCGGCTCACACAATGAAAAAAAAAAGAAAAATGGGAAGCTCTCTCTCTGTTGCTGCTGCTGGCCCTGCAATGAACCCCCACTGGGCTCTTCATGGATCAACGTTGGCAATTTCCTGAAGCAGCATGTGATATTGAATATTCATGTTGGCAGGCGGACCCCACACCAGCCACACCTCAAGGGCGAGGATGCAGCGCTTGGGGGATTTGTCAGTATGGGATTGTTCCTTAGCATTGGGAGTCGGTTGTGAATTATTCGGCAGACTGGACCAAAGCTGGTATGGGTATATGGTAAGTAACTTAAGACTTTTGTAATGAACTCTGTGTCCTACTAATTTTGTGTCGGTATAGTGTACTTGCAGCTTTCATACTGCAGCGCCAGTGATCTTACGACGTCATGAATACTGTTGATGGGAATTATAGGACATTTCACGATGAATAACTCGCGGTCTGGTTCGTTAAGCAAAGGTGATTGACATTTGTATTAGATTATACGTCGAATTGTAGATGATAGAGCCACAGATACGTCTTGAAGCAGGAGGACTGTATTGGGCGGTGAAGTCTCTGTTAGAACCGAACTAGTGTCAAAAGACATTACTTTTTATAGCTTGAGATCCTCACTCCACAGGCTCGATGGGAATTGCTAAGCTTGTTTGCAGGAGTCAAGTTGTTGATAATTCGTATTTTTAGCTCGTCTGCCTTTACCACTACGGGTGCAAGACCTTATGGTCTGTGGGATATGACAGATAGGAATTTTTGAGAATATAACTCTGTGGATGGGGTATGCTGAGAGATGGTGTAACAGCAGAAAAGATGTATTGATAGAAATTATGTATACCTAGGTAATATTGCTAAGATGATGATATATACAGCAGAGGTTCAATGATACGAAAGTTCGTGAATATAGTAAATATAGGGGTAGGAAGGATGTCTGTACAGGAGTGATCTTACTGTAGAATAGATGCATATTGGAATATTGTAGGGGAGGGATGTTACACACTGGTAATGGAAGATAATAATGTTTATAAGACGGGGCAGAGGTGAAGGCACGCTGCAGATCTCGTGTGAAGGCCACAGTTGAAACAGCCTTGGCCTTTTGGTAATTTAGGTCATGCTGGGTGATGAGAGGGCCATATTTTTTCCATGGAGTGAGGGGAAGCCAGCAGTGGTGTGAGGGGGACGCCATCTGACTGCATACAACGCGTGGTACACACACGAGGGGAGACTCAATGAAAACACGGCATTTAAAATCCCAGTGAGACAGATTAGGGAATGATAAATAAGGGCGAGGGGAGAGAGGAGAAGGGAGCCACAGCCTAAGGCAGGAAGCTTGCCTGCAACAGACCAGGGGAATTACAGGTCACCACCTGATGGAGAAGGATCCCTCCGGGTTAATATTCTGAATAAGTTATGTCCGCAACAAGAAGGGTAGGGATCCCAGAGCGTTTATAGGAATGTTTCGATATTTTGAGGAACACACGTTTTTTGCTGGGAGCGGAGAATTGCTAGATAGAGTGAGAGGGGGAGAGCGAGTGCCTCGGATTTATGTGTTGGTTGTGTGAGTGTTTGTTTACCATAAGCATGACTCATGTTAATAGGTTATTTGAACGGCACTAACAGGTGGCGCCTTTTGTGATTTCACTAGTGCAGATTCCATAGCATTCAAATGTATGTTGGCGACAAAGGGATGAAAAAAAATTGTTATGTTTGATATTTTTTTGCATGGCTTTGATAATTGGATTAGCTTGTGAACACGAAAATTAGAGTGCTGTTGACATAGTATGGGCATTGGAGGACACATTGTCACGAGTCGTCAATTGAGATGGAGCAGATGGCCGGGTGAGGTGAGGTGTGTGTGTGTGTGTGTGTGTGTGTGTGTGTGTGTGTGTGTGTGTGTGTGTGTGTGCCGCTTTTCCATGGGTAACCTACCGGCTCAACCTGACCTGATGTATTGTTCGCCGTCTTGGTCTGGCGCGCGGGGAAGCCAGCCAGCGAGGTGTGCCACTCTCACGCAATGTAAGCTGCCTTGCTTCGGCCTACCTCCTTCCACTTCACGATTTATAGTTTCCTTATCGCCCCCCCTATTCATTTGTCGTCGAGACAGCAGCGAGGCAGCTCGACGCAGAATTTCTCATTCCTCTATTCGTGCGTCCGTCCTTTCAGTGTGGTCGGGCTTTTGGGAACGCCGCCTCCGCCAGATTTTGATTATTTTTGTTTGGGTTTGAACTCGGGTGCAGACAGTGCCCGACGCCACTCCCTCGGACTTCACCTCAGTGCTGCCGTTTGAGAAAAGGGTGTTTATTTATTTTTCCTTCAATTTACATTGCTTATTATTTAGTCATATCGTACGAAAAGGTGTGCATGGTAAATGCTTATGTGGTTACCATTGAAATCAACAGAGTAAAGTTTATAAAGGCAAGTGACGCTTGAATAATGTAAAGTTTTGTTGTTTATGACGAAGGATTCCATGTCTTTGGGATCATGGCTGACGCAGCAGAGGGAAAGTGATTGCCATTCGACCAAACCCTCCACAATTTGTCACTCTGGCTTTGGGCTTTGATCCTTAAACCCGCCTGGTATGGCGCGCCTGCATGAATAATGCAGGTGGCGAGTGTTTCATAAATACAGAATTTGCAAATTAAAGGACGCGCTTCGATCGTATTTTGGCGCGTAATAAGCTAGGCGCTAGGAGTGACGGCGTCCTGTGAATTTCTCCTGGGGATCTGAGCTGAAGAAGGACGCGTCGGTCTCCTCTCACAGATTTTGTTTCGCAGGTCATATGTGTGTGTGTGTGTGTACTGAGGGAGGAGAGACGGTAGGAGTTGTGTTGCGTACTTTTGTGCCACGAGAGTTGGTGTTTTGATACGTAACAAGGTACCGATCACGGGCACTATTGCCAGCCCTCGTCAGGATCGGGAATGTTGGGGAGAGATGTGTTTCAGCTGTTCATCAAGATTCGACAGGTTTTCCTCTAATAGGGAGATGGGTTGCCCGGAGCTGGGATGATCGAAGGCATTAAAGAGCTCACCATTCTGGCTCTGGAAGGATGTAGTATACGTGGGTAATGCTGGTGTCTGGCTGCTGATTTCCAGCCATAACTTTTCCTTAGAGGTTGCTGCTCCTTCCAGGGTTTCAGAACAGCTGTCTTGAGTAACCAGGAGATTTTCTCTCTCGGTGGACAAGTGAATTAGTGGCAGATTGGCGGTGGTGGATGACACCCCTCCATCTTGCATTGTCTTTAGAATACTGATCACGTTATTATAATCCTCCCAAGTATTTTGCCGTTCACTCGGAGCCATAATTCTTATGGTGTGTTCGCCCGTCATGCAATCTGCCTCGCTTGGTCTTACGCTCTCCGGCCATGTCATTATCGAAGAGTTTATCTGCTCGGCCAATCTGTGTGTATCTTATGTAGCCGTTCATGGAGGCTCTCCCAGTCAGTCAAGGGTACTAAGGCTCCAAGAAGCGCAGGACGCCAAAGCACCGAAGACGACTGTAAGTTCGGCGTCGGTATAGGCGGGTTTTGTGTGTCCCGCGCGGGCCTGGACCCGCCGTATCCGAGACCTTTGTCCCTGTGGCAAGTTACGTGTTAATGTTGGGATGAATTATGTATCGCCGGACTCATCGATGATTTACGTAATACCGCTAAACGAGCTCATGATTAAAAGGGATTTAAGTCTTTGCCTCGAAGAGATTCGAGGATTGAGGGGACTGGCGGTAGCAATCGCGAAAATTAAAGACGATAAAACCGGTCGGACGATGAGTACCTTTGTTGGGAGGTCGCCTGCAGGCCGTGTACACACACGCACACACACACGCGCGGGCGTGTGCACATCACCAGCCCGTGTGTGTGTATGTAAAGACTTCATACGTTATACACTAAGACCTTGATGCACCTTCGTGAAGGCCCACGCATCGCACTCTCCCCGCGAGTGATAACAGGATCTCATTAAAGCGAATATATTAATCTCTTTTTCGCGCTCGTTGACAAGTCGTTTTACTGCCATTTCTGTTAGCGCGGTAATTGAAAATTCTTTCGCACACGGCGAGTGATGTCGAGATATTATTATTCGCGGTCACAAAGTATTCGCCCGGCAGCGCAAAAGTAAGAGTATTTTTCCATTCTTCCACAGTAGTAGTGCTACATACCTCGGTGTGCGCAGGACCCCTCAGGAGTCACGTACAGAGACGAGCCCCGGGAGGAGGAATGTTCAGGATGTTGCGGGCGCTCTCTCTCGTCCCTGATCATTTTGTCCGTCCAAGAACCTCCTCATCCTCCTCCTCCTCCTCCTCCTCCGGCCAACACGTGCCTAGCCCAGCACCTCCGCCAACCTTCCCAGCCTAGGACGCAACGCCAGACGACCAGAATTCCATCGCTTGCTTCATAACCTCGACCAGATCTCAGCCTATCCGAGTGGAGCCGGTTCTCTTAGGAGCTAGGTGGGATAACACGCCCAACCCCCTCGGCTCTGTGCTGAGGTCCCTCACCACTGAACGGGCCGCCTAAAGGCAAAGGCCCGTGTCGTACAATGTTACGACAAATCTTCACAACACAACAAACAACCTTGCAACTCAAGTGTTCTTAATCTGGTACCATCTTCATTGTTCTATGTAACCTCTCTATAAGCTGCCTGTGATTCTCCATGTACAGTGACCAAACTTGAAAAGCATCATCTCGTTTAATCTCAATGGGCAACGTGAAGAAGTGAACAGCTTTCTGAATATTACCTTAGCTATGTACCTGACTGTAATTCCAATATTTGCCAGCAAGCAGTTTGTCTCCTTTGCTATTTTCCAAAGGTGGGAGTCTGATGACAGTTTAGGAAAAAATATCGACTCCCTAATTTGTCTCACACACAGTTTACTGCAGTTTATTTTCTGCTGGATAATACTATATCATATTCATACCAATGCACTCTCTCGCTTTGTCTCATTTTAATTATTTTACATATGTTCTGGTCAAATTTCGTCAACTGTGTATCAAACCAGCTTTGGAGTTTTCTAGGCATTTTACTTAGCTCATGATCTCGCCATTGTCCTCAAAAATATTCTGGTAAGGAGTCCATGCCTTCTGGCAAGTCATTCACATAGATCAAGAAGACCAATGGTCTCAGAACAGAACCCTGTTGCCTGCCACTGGTGACCTCACCCTATATCGATAAGGTTCCTCTACCAACGGACCTATGGTCACTTATATCAAGATAATCTGTACATTGAGGGAGTCTACCCCTCATAACTGCCCGGTGATTCTGCTTCTTAGCCCGCCTCTTGCATTCTGGCGGCCTAGGTACAGACAATCCACCGATCCCTCTCAGCAGACGAAAACTGCTCACTTTCTCACAGAAATCTAATTTATTTGTTGCATATGACCTCCTTGCTATGAATGTGTGTTGTGTCTCACTTAGGTACCCTCTCTGCAAGAAGCCATCCATTTGCTTTCTGATTATCTTTTTTGGCACTTTACGTACCAGCTCGTCAGGGAGCCTGGCATACGCACCAGCGCATCTGTCTGGTCTCCTTTCTTACAGACATGTATGACGTTTGCCCTCCTCCACTTCCTTTTGCGCTTTACCTTTATCCAACGACATCTTGAATAACATTACATCCGGCCTGTCAAGGGTATGTGTACACATCTTCAGCCGATTTTGGAAAATCTCATCAGGATCATAAGCTTCATAAAGGTGAACACCCTTTAGTTTTCTGTTTATCTCTTTTTCAGGCCTTTCAATCCTTTCCCTGATTCCCTGCCCATTCCATCCCACTGGTAATGGGGTTATGGTGTCTTGCACCGTAAAAACGTTCATCAACTTGTTATTTTTTCCCTTGCCCATCCTTGCATCATCCTCTACGACTCTTCCCTTTGAATTCTTTGCCTTGGGCAGTCCACTGACTCATAACTTTATGAAAAAGTTTGAGAATATGTCCTGCCTTATTCACGATATTCTTTCCAAAGCTTGTCTTCCTCTTTTCTTATCCTGCTGTCCTCATTCCAACTCTTATATATCTTACAAGTGCTGGCTTGCTGAGATGCCGCCAATGTCTTTAAAAACACATTACGAAGCTTCTTCCTGATGTGTGAGTGTGTCTACTTTATATACATCTCGGTATAATGATGCGCAAATCTTCTGTAGTCTTTTAACTTCCTGCTCATGTGTTCTTCCTTCGTGTTCACGGGTCGTATCGTCGTGGTCTAGGTTCCTATCATCATACTTGGCGGGTATATCGTCGTGCTCATAAATTGCATACTCGTGCTTCAGGAGTTCACTCATGAGTCATACATTAGTGTTTCAGAGGTTCACTCAGGAATCGTACACTCATACTTCAGGGGTTTATGGAGGGACACTTACTCTAACCATAACAACAAAAACTTTTTCTAAAAAAAAAAGACTGTCCTCTACCGTTGTCCATATTTTTTTATCGTTGTACAACAGGAAGTTTTTCAAACAGCACTATTTTATTACGTATGAAAATAATAAGGTAGCAAGTCTATTTCCAAGAAATGAAGCGTCCCTGTCGCTTGCCAACCTCAAGTGGGCTGGGGCTGGAGAAATCATCACTGCAAAATTGATTTCCACGAAGAGTCTATGGCTGCACTTGATTCACCTTATGGAAATGGGAACATAGAGTTAATGATAAAAGAAATCCATAGGTAGTTCAGAAAATTTACATACTTTCGAGCTCATGACCATTTATTGTAAAGATGATTTTTTTCACCCTCCCATAACTTATGTACAACTAAATCTACAGTTACCTAAAGATATTCAGAGAGCAAGTTATTTTTGCTCACGTTAGAAGAGTGGGTGAGTAATATACAGTGTGTAGGTTTTTTTATATGTTTTCGAGTCAGTTGAATTCATGTTGTGTATGATATAATCATCGTGTGATGTAAACCTTTTATGATTTAGTTTAGAGTTATATAGACTGTTCAGAATGCCTTTAAATAAATGAGTATTCTCAGTAGATTATTTCTATATAATGAATCAGAAAAGAAGAAAAATCTAATCGTAAACGTTCCATTTCCAGGCAACGGCACAACTCGAAGTTCTTCTCGAGCGAGGGTTCCCTACAGGACCTCAAGTTCCCGCCCTCGTTCCGCATCAACAGGAACTACTCGTTCCCCACGCGCTCCAGCATTCACGCCCAAAGAGCCCCCAACAGGAAGCGCGTCATGTCTACCCTAAAGAAAGGAGCTTCAGCCATCAAGGGCGCCATCCCGGCCATCAAAGACGTCAACATCATCGACAAGTATTCCAGAGTGATCTTCCCACTCTCCTTCATCTTCTTCAACACAGTGTACTGGTGCTTCTATATCCTCTAAGGGTCCGCGGCGGGTGTCATGGCCAACGGAGATGGCTGATGCTTGGTGGTTGTATGCCTGGGTATGCCTCGCCCCTTTCCCCCGTGTGTCCCCATCTTAGGCAAGCGGCTTGGAGACCTGCACTGCCTCTGCCCCCACCTGCTGGTTGTGCCGCCTGGGGACCAGCCTCCCGCCCGCCCTGGCCTTTTTACTCCCCTGTTGCTTCGACAGCTCGAGAACAGTTCGGAACACTTCCCTCCTCCCCACCCCTCCAATGCAAGTTTCTATGATCTTCTGGCTTGAACATTTTCGCCAGGAACAATTGTGATATGACTGATGGATGCCCGAGACGGGCATTTTCAGAGTTTCTCAGTGCTTCTTAGCATAATGAACTAGACGACCCCGTCAGCCGGTGTAAACAGTTGAACGTGTGAAGAGTTAAAGAGAAAGATCCACTTGTTTGCATACACGGTGTTGTGTTCGAGTCGTGAAGACAAACAACAGCTCAAAACTACCACAACAACATGATTCTGTCGCCTTTCCCCGTATAGCTGACGACAGGTGAGTCCAGGATGCTGTCAGGGGCTTCCCAGTCTCAAAGTCCTGTTGTCAGTGAGGCACGTAAGACTGGGAGGTACTCGCCATTACTTATGAGTGAATCTTACACTTAGGATGTACTGACGCCTTCATATGTGCATATACAGACGCTTCCACATGTCTTTGTAGGTAGACATATGGACATTTCTATGTGTCTGAATATCTACATATACAGACGCTACCACGAGTCTATATGTATATGGAGATATAAATATCACACTAGTCCGTGATGGCAGTTATGAAGGTGAAATCGCACTTCAGTAGGGGTTCTTAAAGTTTTATTTAACTTGTAGTTTATCTATACATGTGGCACAAAATGTTTCGTTGAGAAAAATCTCCTCTACAGGTGCCAATAATCAACAAAGTTATTTAGATCTCGACATCACTCCCGGGCTGGGGTACCGTCTGCTTCAAACCCACA
>JAUUDW010484428.1:0-12392 GCA_032361385.1 Panulirus guttatus | reverse complement strand
ATGTCTTTCTATTCTTTTTCCACTCATCTCTGATATTCTGATCTCTTCCGTTATCAGAAACGCCTCCATGGGACCCAGTGGTCTGTTGCAGTTGGAATTCCTGTTTATTCTTCTGTATTAACCAAAGTGGTTAGGGAGAAACCACAGAAACGTTTAAGGGGTTTGGCTGTGGATGAGGACCTTAGACTGAGATAGGATGTGAGAAAATGAGGCCATTCTTCATCCGTTCCTGGCGTAATTTCGCCATGCGGGAAATGGCGAACCAGTATGAAAAAGTTATCAGTACTACGACTGCTATCATTATCATTATCATTATCATTATAAAACCCAGGACACCGTTTATGGGGCTCCCGCAGGAAGCTTATGAATTCTTTGCAGTGAGAAGTTCCTTGACAAAGCTGTACTCCTTTTCGTCCGCTATCGACGATAAAACTTCGTCGTAGGTGACTTTTCACTCACATAGTATCCCCTTGCAAGTTCTGAAGTTAGTCTGGAGAGTTGATTGTTGCGCTCATCACTGCAATGTAAATAAGACAAAAAGTACACTCAGAAAAACAAAACAAGCTTAAAACAAGTTATTTGTTTTTTCTGAAAAAAGAAGTATTCCATCACCTTTTATCTATAATTGATGAATCAACCTCACAATTGAATGCATAACGCCAGCGCCAAATCCGAAAACGACAAAAATATATGAAAAAATAACTATATTTTTTTTTCACAATTCATGGGCGCCAGCAGTATGAGAGGCCCGTCGACGCTTTCTTCCAGCTGTATCGATATCAAATAGGTCTAAATAATCAATGTATCACATGGTTCGTAAAGAAATTGAAAGTTGAATACGTAAGATATATATGATAACAAATTTCAGCAACTGATTATTCGTAAAATACTATATTCAACGTGAGTATGTTTTTCATTCGTTTGCCCGTGTTAAAAAAAAAGGAACATGTAAATCTGGGAACAAAAAATCCACATGAATGAAGGACAGTTTATCCCTAATTCTTCTTGTTGCTTTGATTTTTTTTTCCATTCAAACACCAACAGCAGCAGAAGCGCCATCAACATGCATGTCAAGAGCAGGAGTTACGTAAGCAGGTGGCACCATCCTGACGCTTTGGCCCCTCCTGCCAGACGTCTGTTTAGAACCTAATTACGTCGATTCCCAAACTGTAATATTATCAATAGGTACTCATAAACGCTTGGTTACAAAATAATCAACTACCGTTTAATGATATCATTCAGAAAATAAGATAGTTAGTCACATGACAAATTAATATAGTTCTAGCTAACGATAAATTTGGCGGGAATTCATCTCGTTGATAAGCAGAGCGTTTTCGTTTTCTTTGACTTACTGTATGGGAGACTAATTTTAAGGAGAATAAAACTAATCAATGATTTGACGTTTCTCCATAGGAAGACAGAGCGTAATGAGGGAACGAAAATTGAGAGCTAACGCAATCCCTGATGTGAATAAGACTGAGTATGAGAGGAAAAGAATAAAAGTTTGTTTTTAAGGAAAACTACCTCGTTTTACGTTCATGTGAGGAAGCAGGCGCGGGAAATCTCTAATACTACGAGTGGAATACACAAGGGGTTTAGAGTAGAGTCCAACCTGTTATACACATGTTTAGCAGTAGGTCAGGTAAATACTCAAGGAGTTGCCTAATTCGTCAGAGGGAGAGAACCAAGGCAGTCACGTAATCAAAATGGCGGCGCCGAGCTAGTACGAAAACTGTTGCTCACGTAACCTATTTGTAATGGAGCAGTATCAGTCTTACAGAGTGAGATGTGTGACAACTAACATCACACTGACTGTCAAAGAGAACATAAGCTGTATTCCCTTCCCGTCGAATACTGAGACTACCGAGTGGAAGTTGTAATACTAATATATATATAGATGAGGCATGTACTCTCTACCGTGTAGACTACTTGTACCAGCAGAGTCTGGAAATGTTGAGGAACAAAGCATTTGACGAAGGTCACTGATTTTCCGCACATATAGGAAAACGATGCCGCTCCATCTGTAGAATGAACTCAGACAATACGTTGCTGGACGCGAGGATGGAACGACGTAGCGATATATATTCACGCATCTTGTATCGGTCATTACACGAACGCACTCACAACTAGTACCGTGAGACTGATGACGTAAAAATGTTCGATTTTAGCATTATGTATTCTGCCTCCTGAAATGGAGCAGGATATCTTTTTTATACTTAAGCCAGCTAAAATAGTAGTTCAAAAACACTTAAGAATTCCTGTTATAGGAGAATATAAAAATCAATGGAAGTAGAGAAAAAAAAATGTTCAGACGAGATTAGGCAATCTTATAATGAAAATGCAAAAATAGGCATTTATGGCGTTTTGCCTGAACATCATGAAGTCATTTGGAAAATCTTCAGCCTAGAGGTTGGTAAAGGATTCGGGAAATAGTCTAAAACACACAAGCTCTGGTCCTCGCACAACGAGAAGGATATTGTTCAATGGAAAAATGTTCAGAACATTTAGTCACTGCTCTCGTTATGTACGAAAGTCTATGAAGTGAGGTCAAAGCTCTTGAAGCTACAGTCACTGGATAGGAGAAGCCAAAGTGGGGACCTAAAAGGTATATGGCGTTCTCTTAGAACAATTGACGTTGCAAGTTGTTCTTCAAACTCACAAGGTTACAATCTTTATCCAAAAATATAATGAAATTATACATACGTAGTGAACTGTACATAAACGTTTTTAACAACATGTAATAAAGGCCTGATAGAAAGGGTTAGATATTAGGTTAAGTCTGCACAAAACAATTAATCATTTCCGCGTAAGTATTATTTGTCAGGGCTCATCTCCCTGCGTTTACCGCATATCATAAGTATCTATGTATACAACATCAACGGAGATATGAGAGACCCTCTAGATATTCAGTGGGATGAACGTTTGTAAAATACTGATAAGGAAAGTGAGAAGAATGTTTTCAACATTCCTCGCATGCACACACAACACAAAAACGATCTTTTCACCAGTGAACGACAGGTCTCAATATGATCAGTTGTTAACTTTCATAAGTTGACACGTTCTCACAGATTTTCGTTTTTATGTCATATTATGTCAATTTGAAAGCGTAAAGATCGTTTTTGTGCTGAAAGCACACATTCTCAGTATCATGTGCGTGAAATCAAAGGTGTGCAGGAAATAAGCAAATGCTCAAATAGTCTCGTTCCTTGAGCACAGATTGGTCAGCCAACTCCTTTCTGAAAATATCGTTAACAGAATACATTACGTCCTCAAAAATTCGTTAAATACACTCTCGTCTTTTCTTTTTCCGCTTTATAATTCTCTCTTTATTTCAGTTAAGGCCCGGTCTTGATGTGGACTTTTTTCCGTGGCTTCAACATAAAAAAAAACTCACTTTATGAATTTCAAGTGTGAGTTATCTCTCGAAAATATATTTCGTAAAATCTATTCTCATGGTTTCGTTTTTAAGTATCTGTATGTGTTCCAAAGTCGTCTGCATCCTAACTTTGAAAAAATCCGTATTCCTCCAAATCTATCGGGCTACTCAACATCATGTATGTCATACTGAACTCCTCTCTTCCCTTTTTTTGTTGTTAAGGAAGTTAACACCAATTATCGACTTCCATGGAGCAGCGGGTAGCGTTCCTATAATCGTGACGCATTCGCGGATGCCCGGGGTCGACCTTCTCGAGCACATGGGTTCAAATCCTGATTGCGGCTACAGGTATACAGGTAATCCAGCTGTTCATCCTCCCCAAAGGTAACTCGATAAATTAGATACATAGCTCATGACTGTACATATACATATTGCGTTATTGAGATGGACTTGATGTGAGCATTAGGCTGGCCATGCTGGTCAACTTACATAAAGGTAACTTTGATGAGGAGATTGATATCTGCGTAACATAGTCGGTATTGCGGTGAGACATAGGACGAACAATGATGAAATTATTTGGTGTAAATCACTGGATAGACGTATTCTCGTGTCAAACGTGTGGTGGGTAAACGTTGATAAGGAAGACATATAACTACACTCGAGGTTACAAGGAAGAGATAATAGATACGGTGAGGAAAACGAATAGGGCTAGAGATGATATTATAGGCCAGTGGTTCCCAAGCCAGGGTGAGGATTGCCAGAATGCACCAGGGGGTCGAGGTAAGTTTTGGGGAGATATATTTTTGACAAAAGTTTTGAAATTTTATAATTCGTATTACTTAAGGAAACTTGAGAATTATGTGGAGTGATGGAAATATTGACAAAAGTATATTGGGTGTGCGATAAAGCCTCCATATGTATTTGGCACACGCGTTCGAGTTAGTCATGTCTAATACTGGTACACACGCTCCTCCCCTCAGTACAGATGTGCCACGTCCTAAGATTCGGTGGTGTACTCGAGAAGGTAGAGATCGTAGGTATTCGAAATATAAGTTTTGGCCTGCATCGGACCTGTTAAAGCTGTGAAGATGACGTATGGACATGGAACAGTGCCTGTTCAGAGGATGCATGAATTCTATGACTGTAATATTTGGCGTCTAACGGGAACATGTGGTCATTGATAAGAATATGTGACCTTGAAAGTGGAATTGCTGCCATTTCCCGTTCAAGGCCACGTAACTAAACATATTTCCCACGAACGTCGCTTTGTCGTCCCGGTTTTTCTGCTAACGTCCACTTGCATGTGTTGTGTCTGTGCGTGTGAACATTACAGTGTAACGCATATACATAGTGTATTATGCATCAACCCTTTTTTGATGACTGGGACGAGAAAAGGCTGTAATTAGGGTCGCGACCAAATGTGTTTGGGAAACACCGTTTCAGACAATGAACTGGAGGAATGAAAGTGTGAAACACTTTCATAAGTGCTGAAGTTCAGGTTCCGCTTTAACACACAGGGCACGGGTTAAGGATATGCATGAGTGACTTCAGAGGTATCATGTGCTACGGATGGTGTTCATGACGGGTGGAAAGACAGGGATGCAGCGTTTTAATTCTATACTTCACAGATAAAACCCACCAATTTGGAGACTATTCTAGTTATATGAACTCTTTCTGTCTTGACTCTAAAATTCTTTAGATATGGGTTCCGAAAATATTACCTTATTCATATTTAAGTCTCACGTACGTTGCATGTATTTCCTTAAGCACGTCTCCACTTACCAATCTGAATGTTATTCTTATATTTGATAGTAGTAAATAAAATGTTCTAACATTTTCGTGCATGTGTCCATTGAATTAAAGATTGTTTTACTATAATATTCCAAAATATGTCAGTATTTGATTCTTCTAAATTCTCATCAGCTAAACCTATACAGTTAGCTTAGAAGTAAATCACCTTCCCTGCTGAGTTGCTAAAAATCTTAAATCCCTCTTCTTCCCGTAAGCTTCGTACTACCTTCAGACTGACATATGATCTTATTTCCTGTATAAGGTCGGTCATTAGCATAGAGACAACACAAACCCCAAGACACCTAATCACGGTTCTCATCATTCTTCCGCTTAGATACATTATCTCCTAAACTAACTTTCCACGTTCCCAGTGATATTAGTTTGTTTTCTCATTCTTGTCAGTAGCCTATCACTCGACGTCTCACCAAACGCTGTTGCAAAATGGCAGTGGATACAACTCGCCCGATCCTCTTTTCTACTTTATTTTGGTTATTTTTGATTAAGAATACACGATCTTCCACTTCTAAATTCAAACTGTTCCTTATTCGTAGATTTAATGCGATCAATATATTCTACTATATTTCTCCAAATTATCTTTTCTCCTGTCAAATTTGATATGATAATCAATGAAACCTATCTCTTCTTGTTTACTGTGATGCTATTGCGCATCTCCAGTCCTTCTGGACTAATATTGTTGTTACTGGCAATCTAAAAATGATTTTTAAAGGTTATGCTAATTCCGCTGCACTTCAATACAAATATAGTCAACTAGTTGTAATCATTTTTTTCTCAAGGGTTCAACAATATAGTCTCGACCATTTAATTCAACCTTTATCCGGATTATATCCACCTCCAAAGGTGTCCGAATCTGTAAACAATGACAAAAATTTATCCCTCGCTACTCTACATATATCTTCTGCGTCCCCTAGAATGCATACAGTTAGTCCATAGATGTTCTTTGGTATTCCTCTGTGAAACTTTATCTCTAATCCTCTTACAAGTTGTTCCTTGCTCTTTTTCCTACTCTCCTAATTTCTACATGATTATTCCAGTGGTCTGCCCCTCTCATAAGCCCGTATATCTGTGCATCTGTAGACCACGAGCATGCGCACTCGTATTGTTTTTGTTTACCGCCGCCATATGTCTCATAATAGTAGTAGCGTAATTCCTAGCTCTCACAATGGACAAGAAAAAACACATCTACTTTATACATTCACTTGTGGCATGTTAATACGGACTCTGGTGCATTGAATCTCTCGGATTATGCTAAAGGTCTTGGTGATGGTGAAAAAGAAGCGTTTTAGTGATCGAAAAGTGTGGGAACTGATCCATATTCGATTACAAAGAGGGAAATGAAGATAACTTGAATGTGAGCCCAAAAAGCTTCCTTATGATACGTATCCTGACGTGTACCATCATCTGATTACCTCACCTGGTTATATACACTTTAGAGTCACTGAAAGCCTACAAAAGTCTTTAAACATATGAATATTTTATGTTTGGATGGGTTAGAAACATGCTTCTCCATTTACGAAAAGACCACCTCGCTGTGGCTTCCGAGGTACATTTATTTGTTTAAATTTTCTGTGTAGTCTCTGTTAATAGGTAATTTTGAGTAATCTCTGACGAAGCAGCTCTTTTTTTTTATATATATATTGCACACTGTTTAATTATAGGCAGCGCTCAAATTTTCTGCTACACAAATTAAAGCACTGACATAAAAAGCCTCTCTCAAGCTACCACATTTAAGAGGTAAACTGCATATATTTGGAAATGCTGACCTAGGACCAGCCCAGACTTACCTATTATAAAATGTGCACTGCATACTCTGGAATGGCTGGAAGTTCGCCAAGATACTCTTATCACAGCAACTAACCAAGCCTGGCGCTTTTCTATATTTGCAGGAAACTGATAAAAGGACGGACCTGCGTCTCCAGCTCTGTTTGAACAGTCTACGGACATGCAGCAAGCCATATGCTTTATATTGGTGCTACACAAAGTCTGCTCTCACTCAGCACAGCAAAGGTTATCACCAAAATGGCGTATGTTTGAAGTGCGCGCGCAATTTGTCACGTCACCTGCTTCATAAGACTTTCCTCTCATATCTTCACATTTCCATTTAAACAATGTTGCTTTACAACTAACTTGTGTTTCTTTATTAGAATCCACATATCCTTGCAGTAATGACACAAAACACGAAACACTGTATGCCCACATTCAGAAATCACCTCCAGGTCATACGCTTTTAGAATTCACCTATTTTATTATTACTCCTAATATATGATTTCCTTTTTATGTTCTTTAGTCTATTAAGTCTAGTAACAATCTCTTCAGCAACATGATCCAACTTAATCAATTGTAAGGTCATATACATTGTTCTCATTTTCTAGTGTTATCTGTAATAATACCAAATCCAGCACAAAAAGATGATCCCCCTGCCTCTCTCTGCTTGGTTCCAAACACTGGTGCAAGTGATACTCCTCTACCGTTCTCGAATATTTTTCCACTCTGATGATTCCCTTTCCACATCCCATCAATCAAATCCAAGTATAAGCACTTCCCTGTTCATTCACAAACATCTATGATTGAGCCTATCAAACCATTATTTTGTTCAACGTAGTCATCCCCCGTTTTGATAGTTTTAAGATGTTTATACTAACCAATACATTACCATATTCCAGTGTAATTTTTACAGTAAAATATTCTTCAAATCTTTCCTGTTTTATTATTTCCTTAATGCTACAACCTGGGCCGACTTTTGGAGTAAGCGGCCGCTTAGTGTTCCGAGATCTCAAAGATTTTTTTATTTTGTGTCTATTCTTCCCATCAAATATTCGCTTTGAAATAACCCGCGCCAAGTACCTGGGTGTCCATCTTGTGGTGATTACGGCAACCAGAGGTAAACATTAAGAAGAGAATTTCAAGGTCAGGTGACGCATATTGCACCATTTTTTCCAGTCAATTTTTTTGTTATTGGTAAGTTGTTAACAGGTCAACTACATATTTACTATGGAAATGTGTTATCTCATAGACTTGGCACAGTGTAAGTGAAGTTTCTTGTAACTTTAAGAGATAATAGTGTCATTAACATGGATGTAATCCGTGTTAGAGTGCAACGGTAGTAATTAACTCGATACCATTTTTACAGCAGTGGCAGATTATCTGATATGCAAGCTATGCACGGCATAGGGGCCCGTGCCTATTATTAGTGAACTGTGAAATATATGTGATCATTATGAGCAAATCTTAAGACCCAACACGGCACCATGGCGACCGAAAGGAGCTATCCTTCAGGAGCAGAAACGAGAAAGAAAGGAAGATGGGGACTCACTCCTAGGATCAAGGCATGTAATTTTCTGTATAAAGTCTATCATTCATATTAGATTAGCTATATAGTGAAAATTGACAGACATTATGGACACCTAGCTGGATAGCTGACCCATTTTTTCTTGGTAGTTCAGGTAGCTAGCTTGCTAGCCGGCTTTCGTTGGTTATATACAGCTTGATGGAAAAAAATGAATATCTGGCGACTGATTAGTTAGGTAGCAAATTAACTGACTAGTTTTTACCAGTGTCTTTTCTAGTTATGATAACCAGCTGGTTAGAATACTGGCTAGCGACACAGATGCAGTCTAGTTTCCTATGTGCACATTCAGAAAGTTTGTAAAGTCAACAAATAAGAGTGAGCGAGACAGACAACAAATGTATTTCAAAATAGTATAATATTTTACCAAGAAATTGACACGATTTTTCACAGTAGTATTGTTGCACACACATGCTCAGAATTGTACTATTACAGGAAAATTCGTATTATGACATAATATGTGGTATCTTAGTCAACCGACATTATGTGGTATCGTAGCCAACTGACCATCTTACGTTTAAGCAGTATGAGGCCCATCACTAAAATAACAGTACAGGTTATTTCTGCTAATGCGCAAAAATGCTGGTCGGAACAAAAATGACCGTTGAATCAGCTGTGACTATGATATCAATTTCAAATAAGGGGATTTTTTGGCGCAAAAATGTACAAAGAGATGTTAAATTATTTCAGGCGAACAAGAGGCCTACCAGATCCTTCTTGTTATTTGACGGATGGTTACCAGGCAGCCTATTGCCCTGTCAGATGTTTGTTTGGACATATTTATATTTATTCGGTTCAGACACCTGGGAGTTCACGAGAGGAGTTAAAAACATATAGGTCCCTTGAAGCATTAACTGAGTATTTGAATAAATTTTTGTATATTTGTAAATGATTTGTTATAATTGATATCTTTAAAATATTCATCAGATATCGCTAGTGGACCTCAATACCCAGCTTGAGTAGCTAACCCTATTTCTAAACCGCGTTGCAAAAAACCAAACTTGAATATGCATAAAATTATTTTAGGTCACGACCATATTATTCTGTATGAGTTAGGGATTGGGCATACACCTGACATGCATATTCACAATTACACATACACATAGCTTGAATCAGAAACGAAACTACGAACCAATGGAGCTACCCTACACTTATGAAATTGATAGCGCATACTGACACGTTACTATCTGGGCGGGGGTTTGAAATCTCTTCGACTGAATGCTGCCAACCAGAGTCCTTTCGGAGTCTTTTAGTACACGACTAAAACTCAGTATGAACTCGTAGTTTGTAGATTGGCACATACGACAACAGCGCAGCTGTTCATCACGTTGGAAACTTATATAGAGATTTTATAGTGAAAACTGCGCTATATGACCCGAAAGAGAACACAAATGTAATCGAAAGTCACGTCTATGTTGTTGCTTTGCCTGCCAGCCCTTCAGAGAATCGCGTGACCATTCTTGGCTTAAATATTCATTAGATTTTTTTAATGAATGTTTGCCGTTTCTAGCGTAGGGTAGTGCCAGGAAAAGACTTAGAAGCGGCACTCATATGCTTAAACCCACTTTCTAGTTGCCATGTATATAGCGCTAAAACAAGAGCCCCCTTTCCACAACCAAGCCCCACTGATCTTTCCGTGGTTTCCTGTAACCCCTTCATCTACCCTGTTTCCGCCCACTGACCACATCATCCCCTGTATACCACATCACTCCAGTTTGCTCTATTTCATGCATCCTCACGCCCTCCTGCACGCTCAGGCCACGATAGCTCATAGCATCTTTCACTCTATTTCGTTCTCGGTCTCCCACGCCGCTTTGTTCCCTACGCTTCTGAAGCATACATCTTCATCTTTCCTCACCCATCCTATCCATGTATCCACACCACTTCAGCACAACGTACTCAACTTTTTCAAACATACTTTGCTTACTACAACAAGTCTTTATCGAGATGTAAGTCCATAGGTGATCGCCCCTCCTTATATTACATATTGTCCCCAGGCATTTGATTTCCAACTCATTCCCATGCATTTAGGGCCCATGAGTCGCTTCCATATTGCATCTTTGCCCTCACTTTGTGACCTCTCTTTCCACACGCTCGGTGCAAACAGGACCTTTTGCCCACTCACGCAGCCTATGTTCCCTTCAGCCTCCGTGTTCCATCTGCTGTCATGTCCATTCCCAGGTATCAGTACCACTTCCAACAGGTTCAATCCATCCAGACTCACACTCAAGTCGAACTGTCTTTCTCCCCTGCAAAATCTCAATACCTTACACTTACTTACATCATCTTTCTCACACATGCTTCTAAACGACACTGGCGTTAGCAGTAAGTCTCCCACTAGAGCCGTTTCATAAGCAAACAACTGACTCGCCGCTTAGACCTCTCTCCCACAAAGAGACTACATACCCGCTTCTCTTTCCAAAACCCTCGCATTTTTGTCCCTCGTCATCACCATGAGTATCTAGATTACCGGTAAGCGCCATGGTGATATCGGAAACCTTCGACGCAAATTCTCCTGAACCGAATCACCATCTCCAACTGTATATGCGTATGAATGCTGCCACTTTTCACACACACAAAAAGCTTCGCTGTCAACCCTATCGTACGAAATACAAATCCTTTTCTTTTTTAAAGCGTTTCTCTCACAAACTTTGAAATGAAGCACCTGGTACGCATATCGTCTGTCATTCCCGAAGCCACATTGTTTCTCCCCAGTCCATTGCTCTCTGCGTGCCACTGCTCTCTTCTACAACTTAACAATTATAGTCAGCAAACTTACACCATTGTAATTAGAACATGCACTTTTATCTCCCTTCTCTTTATACTGTAGCACTCTAAAAGACATTGCGACTAACCAATCAACGAAGTGACCAGTTGTTTAGTTCAGCTTCAGTCGCATACATTTATTTAGCCGTTTTGCAACACTTCAGCTAATGCAAGACTTTCCCTACGTATCCTCTTTTCACAGACCCATTTGCCTTGACTCGCTCCTCATACCTCCGCGTCCCAAAGACCTTACATCTTCCACCCTATCATCTAACATATTCAACAGTCTTTCAGAATACTCACTCCATCTCCTCTTCACTTCTTTGCCTGTTACCACTTCCTCATCAACTCTCCACTCTTGCTTCCATTTGTTCTCTTGACCACAACATGGAACAGACACGTCCATCATCAGAGTGGGTCAGGTGAGAAGAAAAAGAGGTTCAAGTGAGAAGATAAAGTGGGTCTCGAGAGAAGACAAAGAGGGTAGGGTTTGAAGACAGAAAGGTTCAGATGAGGAGACAAATAGGATCAGATGAGAAGTCAAAGAGGGTCAGGGTAAAAAAGAACGACCATCATGCATTTATCTATAAGTCTGATAATTGCAAATGAATCGGTTCATGCCGGTGAATATCTTTCCCAATGGGACCATCAGGTGACTTTGCCACAAATGTGTATTTTTATGTATTTTATGAAATAATCTATATTTTTTAAATGATTAAGGTACACAATAACTATTGACTTTTTCAAATAGATTTCGTGATTTGTAGCTATTACTGATGATATGAAAAGCTCATATCAGGACAACCCAATCAAAGTTATAATACAGGATAGAAAAATAGTCAGATTATACTGAAATGATTTTATATCGATAAATCTTAAAGTTAATGAGGGTCAGGTATTAGATATTTTCTTTTTCTTTGGATTTGCATAATTTTGGCTTTGAACCATTAATTTCAAGTTCGCGGAGGTCAGTCTAAAATTTGGGAAACATTTGGCTGTTTGGACTATGCTTGCTTTTGTATTTTTGCCCTTATTTTTCATGTACAGAAATTCATTGGAATTCCAGTGTACCTAACTGAAACAATGATCTTCAAG
>JAUUDW010484318.1:0-12392 GCA_032361385.1 Panulirus guttatus | reverse complement strand
CAGTAGAGTTTAGTTTCCATTTGTGACCTGAAAGTAAAATGGATTCTTGCAAAAGAGAGTAATGAACATTGCAGTTTTTTGGGAATTTGGGTGGTGCACTTGGAACCATATCATTTACATATCAAAGACAGCTGTTTTGTTATTGCTCAGTTCCTCTAATCTCAATATTTACTTAACAGTATGGATGGCTTCCGTGTTATGAAACTATCTGAAGTGATTAGACAGGTTGACATCTTAGTGACAGCCACTGGTAACAAGAATGTGGTGACACGTGACCACATGGATAAGATGAAGAACGGAGCCATCGTCTGCAACATGGGCCATTCGAATACAGAAATTGATGTTGTAAGTAGCTGATGAATCCATGTATACCATGGAATTTATTTTATCCCATATGTGTAATGACAAATTTTGTATCAAAATTTTATGTAAATATATTAAGTAGGCTGAAATTTGTGCTTATGCATTATCTTTGTGCTTTGTCTTGTAAATGTGTTTGTTTTTTATGCTATGTGCTTTAGTTTTTGTTTGCATGGATGTGCCTTTCTTGACAGTCTTTTGTGAATTTGTGTTGCTTTTTGCTTCACTTACACTGACGCTAAAGATATTGTAGAGATTGATGTTTTAACTGATGATTGAATTATGTTGTGCACAGTATGTTTCCCAATTAATGATGTTATGTGTAGTGTTTTGTCATTATGCTTTTTTCTCTGTATGTGTGTATTGCTGTTATTTATAAAGATTATTCCATGAATCTCCTCTCCATGGGCTATGTGCTACATCTGTATTGACACAATAGATCCATATTTTCTGTACCTTTTATTTACCATTTTCCCTGCATTCAGAGCAGGGTGGCACAAACAGATATTACCAGACTTGATAAATCTTTTCTGAAATAATGTGGTTTCATAAGTTCATTAGAAATGCTAAAACATGAGCTAAAGACACAGGTCTCCATGATTAATTACAGACCATAGAAAAAAGGTATATGCATTATAAAGTTCATGCTATATGCTGTCTTTTTTAATCATGTATTCCTTTGCCATATTCAGAGGTGGGTGTGATAAGCAGAATACCTTGGTTACTAAACATATTTACCCCTTCCAGTCTTGTAGACCTAATTTTTGCAAAGAATTCTGCATGATGGTTTATCTGTCATGACATGTAGTCACCACCCATTTGCACAAAGAAATGATGAGTGCAAATATAAAGCTGCTTGAACAAATAACAAATAAGTGCATATAAACAGAAATTCTAAAACCACTCAATTACTGCCAAACAGGGGAGAGCATATACACCTTTTTTCAATCCAGAACAACATTTTCTCAGTCTATTTTGGCAAGTTGATGAGCTTTTCAATTTTTCATGGGATCTAGTCATTTCCCATGTGACATGAAAATTTATCCTCTGAAATGACAGTGAATGCTTTTATGTCAACAGTGAGCAATCTTTAGACTTTTAGTTTCAGAAGCTGCAGTTCAGAAGTGAAAATGACTGTTACCTGAATTGCCACTTTTGATGCCAAAAGTTGAAAGATAGTTCCTTGTCAAAATGAAAGTGTATTCATTTCTAGGGATAGATTTTTTTAGCACATGAAAAACTGAAAAGCTCATCAATTTGCCACAGTAGATCAAACTGAAAAAAGGTGTATATACCATATGTGCAGATAGAATGAAATTTGTAAACATGCAATCACAAAAAGGCACAAGCGAAGAAATTTAAAAGATAAGTAGATAAAAGAAAATTTACAGAAAAGGTGATAGGTAAGTGATATGCAGAAGTGTGAGAACATTAGTGAATAATTGTCTTATGTTAAAAGTGAGTCAATAATCTTATGCTTCATTTCCTTTTTACCATGATATCTCCTAACAGAGCTTGATAATTTTTACAGGAATCACTCAACACACCAGAGCTCGTTCATGAAAAAAAAAGGAGAAATAATAAAGTAATATCTTTATTTTGTTTTTTAACCCTAAAGTACTTACCCACAGATATGAAATATCCTGAATGACTTTAACTCTATACTGTACATAAATTAAAGGTGCAGAATTGTGATAGAGGTTGATTTTTTTATTTTGTGTATGTATATCAGATTATGTGCATGCCTGGAAAGGTTCCAATGGTGTCTTTTGTGTAAAGGATGAAGTCATGCATGCTTATCTTCTTTTATCATAATCTGCCGTTACATTTTGGATAAAGCTTATCCAGATGCTAATGTTGCACACGTGCCTGAGAATATAGGGGTGCTGTGGTGTTACCTGGCTCTGCCTGCTTGAAGTTACACTATCTGTCTGTCTTATCTACCTATACCTCTTGATGCCCGTTCCCTCCAGGAACTCCCTTAAGGTGGTGGCCACGGCAAAAGTTTCCATAACTGGTGAATTCAAATGCTGTTCTTAGCCTTTAGTGCCTTACCCTTAACATGCCACTGGCAAAGGGCGACTTTAAAGCAGTGTTTCCAGAGGCTCCTACCAAATGTTCCTACTGACTACCACCATCTAATGTGTCTACCTAATGTTCCAACCTACAACTCCTACCCATTAGTCTTACCTACTACATATACCTATTGTTTATACCTGATGCTCCTGCCTAATGTACCTACCTACTGATTCTATCTATTACTCCTACTATTTTGCCAAAAGGCAGGGCTAGTGCATAGCACTTACTGCAGGAAAATCTAGGGTTACAAAAAATGGGTTGTGTGAGTTAAGTGTTGTCAAGTGTTATGTGTGACAAGGAGAGATTGAATGTTTGTGGACAGAATGCCAGCAGTCCACTTGTGGGCGAGGCAGAAAGAACAGACAACTACCTGGGTAAGAGAAGTGTAACTTGACAAACACTGAAGTGTTGGCTCAATATGCAGTTGTCACTAACCTTCCCAATACCTAAGCACCTGAACTGCCATGAAAAATTAAAAGAAGAGCAGCTGTACAGTCTGGAAAGAAAGAAAGGTATGTGATATTCTTTGCTTAGCAGGCGATAAAAGGACTCCAAAAAAAATATGAGAACTAAATGCCTCACATATGAGAAGAAATAGAGTCATTATAGCTGCAGTATTTATTTATATTTATTATACTTGATCGCCATTTCCCGCATCATCAGGGTAGTGCCAAGAAATAGATGAAGAAAGACCCATCCACTCATATACATACGTGCACATATATGCACAATACTTATACATATCAACATATACATATTACATACATGTACATATACATGCATATACACATGTACATGTTTATACTTTCTTGCCTTCATCCATTTCTGGCGCCACCTCACCCCGCAGGAAACAGCATCGCCGTCCCTTGCGTCTGCGAGGTAGCGCAATATAATTAGGAATATATTGGAAAAACATCAAACAAAAATACATGAGTGCAAGGTAGATGGAAAGACTCCAGCGTTATACTTGGTTATTGAAGGAATATGTCTGGAGTGAACATTGAAACCATCAAAAGTAAATGAATGGCTAAAAGAAAATTGATAATAATTAATGGATCTAGTGTAGCAGCAGTAGATGTAGCTTTTATGAATAAAGTAAGCTATGCAGTGAGCATTGTCTGCAAGACTTGTACTTGCAGATAGGTACTCTTACTCTCTCCATTATCTTTCTTTATAATTTTTGCCTTTCTTAATTTTTTTCTTTTTAATTCTGTTCATCAGATAAATATACCTTTTCTGTTGCATGTTACTTATTTGTGAATATTAAAACCGTCTAAAATTGCAAAGTAAGTATCAAGCATTCAAGTTTTAAGAGTGTTACTACTGCCAGCATAAGTTATACGAAGGGCTCATTTTTCTCTATTAGTTGTAGATTAAAACATCTTTTGTCTGATTGCAGTTCATCACTATTCCATTTATGCATCACTGTTAAGAATGTATTGCTTCTTTGTTACACCTTAAGCTACTTGAGTTCTATACATGACCTGTATTACACTGTAACTGTTTTAATGTTATTCTGTTCATATGCTTTATTAGCAAAAAAAGTTTTTGCATGATATACATTTTGCTAAATATGCTCTGTGACCCAGCTGCATATTAGTAATAAATATGCTGCATACCCACTGTGAATATTGATAAAAGCTAAACTAAATGCTGATGGAAGGGTTGCAATCCTGTAGGCATGAAATTCAGAGCACCCAGTAGTTTCATAAAAAGGTTACTTTTCCTTGCTCTTTTACATTCTTCCTGGAGATTCATAATCCCCAGGCTATTGTTAGAAATTAAAGTTGGGTGTTAATTTAGCACAAAACTAAGTTTCATTACCTAAAGAATGCCCAAATCTGTGGTATAATGAAGCTTGTTGTAGTGATAAGATGTAGATGCTTTGGCACATGAACCACAGTTATCTTTCACATTTAGAAGACAGCAGTTTGGTAACCTTCATACATTCAGTGCATAAAAACTACTGATAGACTAGAGGCTTGGGTTCATATTTTGACAGGATGAAAGCTGGTACACTGCATCTTGTTATCCCTTCTGTCCTGTGTTAGGTTTTTATGACCCCTGGATATTTCATTAACCATGAGTAGGCAGTTTGCTTAAGGCCATTTGAGGCTATGATATGAATAGACTAAGAATTTATGTTTAAGTCTGTTTCTGAATATGTAAGTGTCTTTCTGTTTGCCTGCCTTCCAGCAAACAGATACTTGCTTGCTTACAGTCAAGCAGATTGACAGACTTACACACAGGCTGGGCATTCAGTATAATTTCAACTATCAGCTAGCTATATGTATCATTGTCCCACCATGGCATTGAGCAAACTACCTGCCTGTGTATTGTGAACAATATTCATTCAGTGTGACCAGCAGATTTTTAGTACATTCCATCATATCAATACTTAGGAAAAAAATTTTCAGCAGTAAAAGCTGTTTTTCTTTTTGTTAGGCTTCATTAGCTACATAGAAGCCCTAGTAATCTATATTTTCAGTTTTTTTTTTGTTGTTTGTTTGTTTGTTTGTTTGCTCCTCTTTATTTTTCCTTGCAGTTAATGAAACAACCATAGGTTTCTTTAGCTTTGAATATTCACATTTACAATTTGCACTGTGAGCTTGCAAGCTACCTCGTGAAAGATTTTTGTTGGATTACAACCCACAAAGGCAAGATTGGTCAGTTTTATTACATGCAAGGCAGATACATAATACTTTTCTTTAAACTATGGACTGAACTTAAATCATAATTACTGAACACTAGTTTGATGAGGTAATTGTTATTTATCATACACCACAGAATAGTTCTTCTGTAAGTATTTTAAAACTATCAAAAAAAAAGTTATGATAAACATTCTGCAATGCATGGTTTTAAAATCTTTAAATACAGAATTTTGTGTAAAAGAAACACCTGGTTCCCATGAATATGTTGAAATTTACGAAAATATGGTATAGATATGATTAATGATATATACCTCTGTGGCCTCCAGAATTCTCTTCGCACTCCTGACTTGACGTGGGAGAAGGTTCGCTCCCAGGTGGATCATGTCCTCTGGCCTGATGGCAAGAGAATCATTTTGTTGGCTGAGGGGCGTCTTGTCAACCTCTCCTGTTCATCAGTCCCATCTTTTGTTGTCTCCATCACTTCATGTACTCAGGTAAAGAATTGTGAACTTTTCATATGTTTTTTGCATGCACAGTGTATACACATATTGTTTGTCAGTTTATTTGAGATGCCAGTATCTCTGAGAGCAAGATGGGTATCAAGATATAATAATTCCTACATTGTTATGGGTGTAAGTTGAGCCAAGAATACAAAAGAAAGGAAGAGGGTAAATGTGTTGGAAATTAAATGCCTGAGGACTACCTTTGGTTAGGGACAGGTAGATCATGTAAAGAATAACATTGTAAAAGAAAAGTGTGGTAATAAGTGCAGAATGATTGAGAATGCTGAGTACTAATGCGCTGAAATGTTTTAAACGTATTCAGAGGATGATCAAGGAAAGACAAACTGAGAGGATCCAGCATGTCAGAAGTGGAGGAAATATGGGTAAGAGGAAAAAAGGTTGGATGGATTGAAGGAGGCTTTGTGTTATCAGGATTTGAACATTCAGGAGGGTGAGAGTCATGCTTGAAAGAAAATTAATTGGATCAGTGTGTTGCTGAGGGGGGGTGTTGAGGTGCTGTCAGCGGGTTGAACCAGGGCATGTGAAACAGTCATCAGTCTGATAGGAATAAACTTAAGAATACTTGTGTCACTTCAGTCCCATAAAACTGTTAAACTTAATTCTTAAAGTTTGTAATTTCACAATATACAGATATGAAAATTTCATACATTGCTGTAGACTCAATATTTTCTTATTCTTTTAGGCTTTGGCATTAATTGAACTGTTCAATGCCCCTGCTGGACGTTACAAGTCTGATGTTTATCTCCTTCCAAAAAAGATGGGTATGTTAGATGAATGTGTATCCCTAAATTATTTTTACATTTAACAAAAGAATGTATATTTTTTAATCTATTGCTGTTCTGTAATCCTTCTGTTTGAAGTGAATAAGAAGGATTTCTAGTATTAACATTTAGATTATTAGTAAAAATTTTTTATTAAACTTAGTCCATTTAATTTCTATAGACATAATAACCATTACTTGTATGATTTCTGCCAAAGATCATTTTGAGTGAAATTTTTATTTTACCTTCAGTATATGAAATATAGTGATTATCCGCATTCATATTTTTCTAGATGAGTATGTGGCCAGTCTTCATTTGCCCACATTTGATGCTCACCTAACTGAACTGTCTGATGAACAGGCAAAGTATATGGGTTTAAACAAGGCTGGACCATTCAAGCCCAATTACTACAGGTACCATCACAGATTATGATTTCATTTTGTTTTGATATTAATTCATTGTCACAATTTATTAGATATTTTGTGGACTGTTAATAGTAGGATTATGGCCCTATAACAAACTGAAAAGGAAAGGTAAACCTAATGTTGAATAATTTGAAAAAAAGATAGTGTGAGTTGCCCCCAGTTGTGAGTTTTGTTGACGTAAACGAGGACGATAAAGGTAAGTGTTCACACTACAGAGCTATAAGCTTGTCAAGTGTACCTGGTAAGTTGTATGGAATTTTTCCAAGACAGCAAGGCATATGTGCAAGTAGACAGGAGGGTAAGATATTCCAGGTGAAGGTGAGTCTACAGCAGGGGTGTGCTCTGTCACCATAGCTCTTTAATTTATTTATAAATGGGATGGCGAGGGAGGTAAATGCAAGGATCTTGGAGAGTGGGGCATGTATGCAGTTGGTAGGGGTTACAAAGGCTTTGGAAGAGAGTCAGTTGTCTTTTGTTCATGAATACAGCATTGGTGGAAAATTTGATCAAGAAATGACAGAAGTTAATGTATGAGTTTGGGAGAGTGTGTAAACTGAGGAAATTGAGAGTAAATGTGAATACAGCAAAGTTATTAGCCATAGCAGTGCAGAGGGACATGTTAGTTGGGGTGTGAGTGTGAATGGTGAAAATATGGAGGAAGTGAAGTGTTTTAGATACCTGGGTGCAGACATGGCAGCAAATGGAACCATGGAAGTGGAGGTGAGGCATAGGGTGTGTAAGGGGCTGATGATTCTGGGAATATTAAGAAATATGTAAAAAGAGAGGTCGCTGTCTTGGAGGGCAAATATAGGTACATTTAATGGTATAGTAGTTGAATGTATGTTGCATGGATGCGAGGTATGGCCTATAGATGAGAACATATGGAGGATGATGGATGTGTTGGAAATGGGTTGTATGATTACAATATGTGCCATGAGGAGGATTGATCAAAAAAGTAATAAAAGGGTAAGAGAGAGAGAGGTATGGTTGAGAGAGCTGAAGAGGATGTGCATGGTTTGGACTAAGGGAGAGAGTGAGAGAGAAGTTGATATAAAGGATATATGTGCCAGAAGTGAAGAGGAGAAGGGGGAGACCAATTTGGAGATGGAAATAGGAAGTGAGAGACATTGAGTGTCTGAAGCCTGAACATGCAGGAGGATAAAAGGAGTGCATGGGATAGAGTGAACTGGCGTGATGTGGTACTCAGGTGGTGACGTAATATCAGTGGATTAAACCAGGGCACATAAAGAAGCTGGGAGAAGCCACTGAAATGTCTGTGGGGCTGTGGTTGTGGAGCATTACACATGAAAGCTAAAAAATGGATGTTGAGCAAATTAAGCATTTTTTTCTGTTCCTGGCTTTACCTCACTGATGCAGGATAGAGCGAACAAGTAGGACAAAAAGAAAATAGCCAAAAGAAAAATAATACAGTAGTTTTTTATTTTTCGGGCCATTTCTCTTTTCCTTAATCAAAAAGTAATTTGGGGGTGTATTACATTCATTACAAACTATCTCATTAAGAGAAAGAAGTGGCTAGGATTGACACATCTAAATTTATTTAGAAACTAACACTTAATTACATGTGAAATATTGAGAATCCATAGACTCCTGAAGTCCATTGTCCAGCAGCTTCAGGATTATTGCTGTCTATCTGTCTGTCTATATCTCTGATGCCTGTTCCGATTGGGACTTCCTCAAAGGGGTGGCCACGGCAACAGAGTCTCTATAACTAAAGAACTCCAGGATTATGGCTAACATGTAAATGTTTATTACATGATCAAATTGGTAGATATTTTCATGTAAAACAAATATATTACATGTAAATCTGCATCAGGTATATAAAACAAGATATTAAGGTTATGAATGTTCAGATCACATTTTGTGGCCCACATTTTTCCAAAATGCATAAAATTTCAAAATTCTAAACATAAGTTTTCATGCCAAAAATTACATATTTTCATTATTCTACCTGTTCTCTTGGGGTTAATAAGGCAACTTGTTTGGGAGGGCAAATTTTTTTAGCTCAGATTTTAATTTGCTTTATATCACCTACAAGGAAAGTGTCAGTTTATAAAAAATTTACCTAAACATAGAGTCTGGAAAATGTAACTTATTTACTGAAATTATTATAGTTCTCTCTAATATCAGATTGTTTTTCAGGTACTAAATTGTGTCTGTGGAAGAAGTACAGGAATTCCACAGAACTGAGTGCCATTGGTGGGTAGAAGTTGATAGTTTTACTGGAAGGCGTGCCATTGGTGGTAGATGCATGGAAAGCAACACCTCATCTCTCAAGAAATGTGTGTTATTGTCAGGGATTTTTGACTTCAGAAGCATTTCTCATGTATATTTTTCGTGCTACAGTATTCATGGGTTGTATTGAGGTATCCAGTTCTCAGTGTCTTAAACCTTCTGTTTTGGTAGGTATGTAATGTTATCTGTCCTCTGCATGTATATAATGACAGAGTATGTTTCAGAACATAATCAGGAATTGACTTAAGTAGCATCCAAAAAGAATGTATTGAGGTTTCAGAATGTTAGGAAATTGCTCCATTGTAAGCTTGCCTCAAAATGATGGTTACAAAAAAATATATATATATTGGTAGCAGTGCTGCATTTAAGGTTGTAGTTATCTCATATAATCATCTACTGAACCATAACTACAAATCACAGAGTACCTGATGACACTAACTGCCAATCAGCTCACAGCAGTGCTCAGGTACATTACAGCTAGCAGATGATGTTTTAAAAGATTATTATTTTAACCAGTATTCTCAGCTTCCCTCTTCCCACAAGAATATAAGTTTATGAATACCTAAAATGCCATAAATACACTTTATTATGTATTTCCAGTGGAGTAAGCAGACATGAAAATTAATTCGCGTTTTTTAGCAAGAGTATCATCACATATACCATTAATCTCACAAGAGGTTATATGAAGAGGATTTTTCTTAATTCCAGTTGTTGTATAAATCATATTGTCCATAGTGAGGTCATTCTGAATCATTTACATAGTTGACTTGTTAATTTATTCTTAGTTTAATTATTCCTAAAGAGATTTCATACTCTCCCAGATCAAACGTTTTAAAAGTATTTATATGATATTAGCAAAGTATCAAATAGCTAATGCTTATAAAAATGATTGTCACATGTAGCTCCTACATGCTCCTAAACCTTTAAGGATTCTATGCTTCTGTAATCAACTATCATGGATCTGTAATCACCAGTAAAGCTCATTTATTGTCTGGAACAGTAGCTCTGTCAGGCAAGTTTGCAGGTATTATGCTATTAAATAATAATTGCCACAATTTAACCCTTATGTGCAAGGCAAAATTCATGTTGTGGTCTTAAATGCTAATGGTTATCATTAAGAGAAGTAACGAAGTATCAAACACAAAAAGTATTAGTTTTTTAAATACTTCCTGCCTCAAGGTTCATGAGAGAATTTGAGTAATTTAAATGCCTCAAGTTTATAGAGGGTTTTGTTCTATATCTAATAGACTATGTCTATTGTAGATTCTGCCTGTCTCGTCTGTGATAGTTGTAGAGAACAGAACCAGTTGAAGAGGACCAGAGGCCAACATAACATTAAAGCTTTTGTCAGTTACAGGAAAAAAAAATGGAAAAGTTATTGCCAATTATAGTGTTTTTGGCTCAATATTAATCAAGATTGCAAGTTTATTTCAATCTAGCTGTTGCCCCAATGATAGCAGCTTGTTTTAGTAGGAAAAGCTTGCATCCATTTTCAATCTTTCTGCTAAACCAGTTATACCTTGGTGATCAGACTTTATTCTGACACATGGTGAATACAGCAATAGGAAATAATACGAGTTATGAATTCTGTTAGGCTCTATTTAGTGATGTTACATAACCTATTTCTGAATTAAAACCTAAATAGGCCAGCAATGTGTTAATAGGGAATTCCAAGCCTGTGTAAGTGTACTTCAGAATGCTGACCCATCGTACAGGTACCCCAGTTAGGAACTTATGGGGGCAGTGTCTTTTTTATGCTTCTATGTGACATCAAGGAGGTCATGTTGTTGCTCAGTTAAGGCCTGAATTTTGAAGAATTATGTGATATTCTCCATATATTTGAGATATCATTTGGTGCCTGGGCTGTACTTCATAACTATTGCCATCGTTTTCATAAGAGCATTTAACTTAGGTATCACATAGTACGTCAGAACATAGGCCTTACCAATATTGTTGTTGTTACTGCTGTTACAAGCGCTGCCATCACAAGCTCATTACTCACTGATTCTCGAATGGTGCTGTCAAGACAATCATTTATGGCATCGTATTTTCCATGCCTTGGGTATGCCTCATTCACTTCTATGGCTTTTTACAGCTAAACTTTAAAAAAATACCCCTCTGCTGGTTGTGAATGAGGCACTACTACAGCATGGCTCCTCCTCCTCAAAGTTTTTATTGTATATTGGAGAAAGGGCCATGTTTACACCCTATGGTATGGTATGTCCTTACAGAATGATACAAATTGTTTGAACTCCTGTAACAGAAAATTACTGATCAAGAATGACAGATTATCTTATTCATTTAAGAAACACTGGCATAGTATTTAAAGCAATTCTGACAGCCTGAATTTACTTCTGTCATGCTGATTATGCATTCATGGATGAGAATGTGGAAGCACTGAATTGCAATCCAATTTGAAGCTCATTACCATTGAAGTTTCAATTAAAACTGTTGTAATACGCTATTTATTTCTTGCCAACCACAGATCCTTCCATTGTGCATTTTCAGTATGTAAGTGACATATTATTATGCATATTTAAATTTTATTAACCCAATTAATTGAAGCTAAGTCAGTGAAAGGTTGAATTGCCTTAATAATTCAAGAAGAATCTGACCTGTTACCTCAAACAAACAGTAATTCCGTGCCATTGATGCCAGCACCATGTCGATCTCTTTTTCAGCATACATATTACTTATATTTGAACCAAGGGCTCTGTAAAATACTAAAGGTTGCAAGACTGAATAGTGTTTTAATTTTTTAGTTTGAAGACATTTGAATGTATTTAGGTGTAATATTGTGTACATTAGAGCATAATTGATATAAACTGAAGAATCCCTTCACCCACATGTATGAGAAAAAAAAATACCATCTGCAGTGGTACTGCTCTGGACAACAGCAAAGTTGGACCCTTGTAATGGGACTACTGAGTGGTATGTTGAGATGGCATTTCTACCCAAGTTAGTTAACAATAAAATGGTTCATGTAGCTCAGTGAGGCAGCGACATTCTGTATATAATTAACTAAATCTGAATCTATTTGAATGTGTACTTTTTTCATAATTAGAATTACACACCCAAATCAGAACATTAATTTTGCTTAAAGGCAAAATATGCAAAAATATTTTTACACTTAAAGGTATCTGTAGTTTCTGTAAGATTGACTTTGTCTTTTTGAGAGATGTTCAGAGGTAATCAGGGAATCAAAAGTGTACAAAAACTTTTATGATAATCAGTTGTGCAAAGGAATTTGTTATAAGCTGTTACATATCCACTGGATACATAAATATTTAGAAATTAAAACAAGAAGATCTAATTTCAAGGAATATACATAAAATTGAA